>JAVTVY010044361.1:0-20538 GCA_036873755.1 Hanleya hanleyi | reverse complement strand
TGGGCCGATATGGACGTATGAGGCTTATTTTGAAGTTGTCTTGGGATAACGTCGGATTGGATTGGTAACTAGTCCGGTTTCATTATTCTGCGCATACACAGTCTGGCCGAAGTAGCGAAGAAGAGCGTTTTGGGGGTGAGTAGTGTATATTACCCGATTTGAGTAATATTCTCCCCGGATGTAAAAAATGACGTCACAACTTCCTATGGTGGCGCCATCTGTACACTTTGGATGCAGGGGAGGAAACGAGGCGGTGGGGAGGTCACGGGGAGAAAAATAAGACATATAATAGTAATAAAGATACCCTATATGTGTTGTACGATCTTATTATGACGAGTCTAGGATCAGTGCGACCCCAGGGTCGAGCGTTTATTGTCCGGTATGTCTCCGCAAAAAGTAAACAAACAAAATGGCGGCGTGTGGGTGCAAGATGGCGGCGCGTTCTGTGGGTGCAAGATGGCGGCGTGTGGGTGCAAGATGGCGGCGCATTCTGTGGGTGCAAGATGGCGGCGTGTGGGTGCAATATGCCGGCGCGTTTTGTGGGTGCAAGATGGCGGCGTGTGCGTGCAAGATGGCGGCGCGTTCTGTGGGTGCAAGATGGCGGGTCATCTCCCCTGATTCGAACCTTTGCGTCTTTACGGGGAATACCTAAATAGACGTTTTGGAGCTAGGGGAGGCACTAATGGGCCGATGGGGTCGAGTGAGGTATCAAAGTGAAGCCTATGTGAGGGGACATCTAATGGGCTGGGTGTGAGGTTGAAATATCGGCATTCTGCGCATGCGCGGTGGACCAAGTGTATGCAAATAGTGGTTTTGGAGCTAGGGGAGTTACTAATGGTCCAATGGGATCGAGTGAGGTATCAAAGTGAAGTATTCGTGAAGGGGCATCTGATGGGCTGGGGGTGGGGTTGAAGTATCGGCATTCTGCGCATGCGCGGTGGCTGAAGGGTATGGAAATAGACGTTTTGGAGCTAGGGGAGCCCCTAATGGTCCAATGGAGTTGTATGAGGTATCAGTGTGAAGCATTCGTGAAGGGGCATCCGATGAGCTGGGTGTGGGATTGAAATATCGGCATTCTGCGCATGCGCGGTGGCCAAAGGGTATGAAAATAGACGTTTTGGAGCTAGGGGAGTCCCTAATGGACCAATGGGGTCATATGAGGTATCAAAGTGAAGCATTCGTGAAGGGGCATCTGATGGGCTGGGTGTGCCGTAGGAATATCATTCTGCGCATGCGCAGACGCAATGCGGAGCTCTCGTCCAATCAGAAGCGAGTATTTCAAATCCGTCACAGATCTCTCAGCCAATCAGAAGCGAGTATTTTGACCCGGTGCATTATGGGCCATATCCAAGATGGCGGTACGTATGTTCAAGATGGCGGCACATCCGATGTCGAAAACTGGCCCTTTTGTCGGGATGTGGTCACCTAGTGTCGAAAACTGGACCTTGTATGGGTCCTGCTAGCCGTTTTGGAGTTAGGGGAGCCCCTAATGGGCCGATGGAGTTGTATGAGGTATCAAAGTGAAGTATATTTCAAGCATGGGTGGGTGCATGTAAAAAATTTTCTGAAAAAAATGCAGAACACGGACTTTATCCTAAATTACGTGAAAATACCTATATGGGGTATGGGGGGTATAGGACCATCCTGGGAAACCTACTTCTCGACATTTGCGGTATAGGTTGTGGGGTCTCGTTTTCTTAGTCTCGTCATTTAGAACATGATAGGAAGTGTCCCGGAGCGAATCGGTGAAATTTTTGAAAAAAGTACGATATAGCCCCATATAGTCCCATACTGGGGGTATAGGATCAATGTTTGTCCCCCTGGGAAACGTACTTCTATACATCTGCGGTAGGGTTGTTTGGATTTGCTTTTCACGTCTCGTCATTTAGAACATGATAGGAAGTGTCCCGGCACGAATCGGTGAAATTTTTGAAAAAGTACGATATAGCCCCATATAGTCCCATACTGGGGGTATAGGATCAATGTTTGTCCCCCTGGACAACGTACTTCTATACATTTGCGGTAGGGTTGTGGGGTCTCGTTTTCCTAGTCTCGTCATTTAGAACATGATAGGAAGTGTCCCGGCACGAATCGGTGAAATTTTTGAAAAAGTACGATATAGCCCCATATAGTCCCATACTGGGGGCATAGGATCAATGTTTGTCCCCCTGGGAAACGTACTTCTATACATTTTCGGTAGGGTTGTGGGGTCTCGTTTTTTTAGTATCGTCATTTAGAACTTGACAGGAAGTGTCCCGGAGCGAATCGGTGAAATTTTTGAAAAAAAGTCACCGAGAACCATATAAACCCATATAGTCCCATACTGGGGGTATAGGATCAATGTTTGTCCCCCTGGAAACGTACTTCTGTACATTTGCGGTAGGGTTGTTTGGATTTGTTTTTCACGTCGCGTCATTTAGAACACGATAGGAAGTGTCCCGGAGCGAATCGGTGAAAATTTGGAAAAAATCACCTAGGCATGTGTAGGCCCATAGCCCTATACTGCATGGCTATGGGTGTATAGGGCATACGGGGTGGACATGTTGGAGTCTAGGTGAGTCCCTAATGGTCCAATGGGGTCGAGTGAGGTCTTATTTTGAAGCTCTCGTGGAGGAGCACTTGACTACACTAATGATTCGTCCGTGTTCAATAGTCTGCGCATGCGCAGCCTGGCCCGTATTATAGAAAGTAGGCATTTTGGGTGGTATGTGGGTGTGTGTTTGGGTTAGAGATGGGCTATTCACGGTTCGAATTGGTCGTGTGAGGTATCAATGTGAAGCTTGTGTGGGGTAGAGTCAGAATGGCGTGTTTTTAAATGCATGTCGCGTCAATATGCGCATGCGCAGTCTGGCCGTAGTAGAGAAATTAGGCATTTTGGGGGTATGTGGGTGTGTGTTTGGGGTAGCGATGGACCGCTATGGGTCCGAATGGGTCGTAGAAGGAGTCAAAGTGAAGCTTGTGTGGGTTAGAGTCAGAATGGTGTGTTTTAAGTGCAAGTCGCGTTAATCTGCGCATGCGCGGTTGGTTGTAGTAAGTAAAGTGGCCATTTTAGGGCAGTACATGAAGGTATTTGGGGTCGAGAGGGGCTATTCACGTTCGAATGCGTCCTGGAAGGTGTCATCTTGTAGCTCTCGGGGTGTAGACCCCGATTTGAGGGCTGTTCACGTCACCTGTGACGTCATCGGTGACGTCATCAGTACGAGTAGTAAGTAAATTGGGTATTTTGGGGCAGTGAAAGGAAGGTATTTGGTGTAGAGATGGACCAAATGCGTCCTCGGGAGGTGTCATTTCGTAGCTCTCGGGGAGTAGACCCCGATTTGGGGGCTGTTCGCAGCATCTGTGACGTCATTGGTGACGTCATCAGTACGAGTAGTAGCGAAAGTGTGCATTTTCGGGCTGTGAAGGAAGGTATTTGTGGTAGGGATGCTTCATCCTCAGTCCGAATGCGTCGTGTGGGATGTCCTCTTGTAGATTTCGGCGTGCAGATATCGATTTGAGTGCTGTCCACAGCATCTGTGACGTCATTGGTGTCGTCATCAGTAGGAGTAGTAGCGAAAGTGAGCATTTTGGGGCAGTGAAGGATGGTATTTGGTGTAGAGATGGACCATCCTTGGTCCGAATGCGTCATGGGAGGTGTCATGTTGTAGCTCTCGGGGTGTAGACCCCAATTTGAGGGATAGCCACAGCATCTGTGACGTCATTGGTGACGTTATCAGTACGAGTAGTAGCGAAAGTGGGCATTTTTTTAGCAGTGAAGTATGTTACTTGGTGTAGACATGGACCATCCGCGGTGCGGATGCGTCGTGTGAGGTGTTATCTTGTAGCAACGCCCGCCAACGCCATTCTTAATGCTTCAACGCCCTGGTGAAATAGCTCAGAAGCTCTGATATTCCATGGAATTGTCACTAATTCTTCGAAATGCAGTGACGCCCGTCAACGCTTGTCGTTACACCTTAACACTCTAACATAACGCCATATTATAGACCGGAGAGAGAATAATAACAGCAACAACAACAACAAGGATGACACATGAGAGAACAACAACGGCAACAAGTTTTTTCATATAGTTTATTCTCCCAAATGTTACATTCATACCCACGCTGGGGGAGCCGCGTTGGGTATATTTACAATTCAAGAAGATTCTTGTCCAATCAGAGGCCACCATTTGTATCTGTCATATTCGTTCCTGTCCGTTAGATGTATTCTCGGCTACTCTTGTCCAATCAGAAGTCGCCATTTCAGAAAGTTCCATCTTCGGCCATGTTCGCTCTGAACCGTTTGTTCTAATCGTGATCGGGCAGGCCAGGTTACCGTTGAAGAAACATAACCTCAGATAGTTATACCGAATCTGTGCTGTATTATACCACATGAATAACAACAAGTTCAGCAATGTTCATACAGTTTATTATCCCCAATGTTACACCATACCCAAGCTGGGGGAGCCGCCCTGGGTATGTTTAGTATGTTCACAGCAAAACAAATTGAAATATCAAACACCATGTTTTATTATTTAACGCACCGTCACATTAGGTACAAGTGTTTACTCAGCTCAAGTCAACGATCAATATGTAGACATATAGAGTATGTACGGCATGTTATGGTATTCATCAGTGCACGGGTGACGCGTTCAACCGATGAGTTGGTGGATCAGCTTGGTCACGAAAAACGTAACATTGGTGACCCTCTCCACTGTCCACTTGGTGTTGGGGCGTTGTTGTTGGGCCCATTTCAAGGGATCCACGGTGTCCAGTTTCTCCAGCATCGTCTCTCGTGCCGCTCTATCTGTGATGGTAAACGGTTGGTCAAATACCCGGATGTTACTGCTCGGGTAAAAATATCGGGCTTGGTCTGTGTCCTTATGCTGCAGCACATAGCCAAACGCCAGATTTAATTTGAAGGACGTAGCTTGGTCATTGAAGATGGCTTCCACGTAGTTGCGTAGACGGGTGAGGTCAGTCAGTCGGAAATTGTAGATATCCTGAATAGGGCGATGACGGTAGAAACATTGCCGGATCATGGGCCAATGGCGCCGATAAATGTCACTCACTGGATGATCTTCGTATGACAGATCGGTGGGAACATTTATGGGTTCGTCCACGAAGTGTACTTTGCCCTCCACGTCGTACAAAATCTGGGCCAAGGTCTGGTCGTCGGAATTTGACTGTTGAATTAGGGCGACATCATCATCGGCCCTCGTGCGATGGGTGGGAGTTCCCCCTGTTTCGATATTGATGCCTACGGGCTCTTCTACCTACAAACGTGGCTGTGGAACAGGGTGTCGTGTGCGTTGGTGTCGCAGCAACTGACTGGTCAGTTTGAAAAGCCGACCACATTCTTCGCATGGACGCTTGGGTACTTCATGGCGTGCACGTGTGTGGCGCTGTAAATGATCCCGGCGCTGAAACGACAATGTACATATCGTGCAGTTATACCGGGCGGTTCCTTCGTGCTTGGTAGCCTCATGGCGGCGCAAGTCGTGCAGACGAATGAATGATTTCGAGCACGTAGCACAAGTGAACATCTTGGTGGTTGACAGAGTGTCTGATGAAACGGCCAGACCGCTTCCCTTTTATAGCACGCTAGCTGGTATCATGTTCGGGCACCTCCGGGTCTCTTCGGTGATCTCCGTGACATCTTCGGTGACCTCCGTGTCCCGTGTCACGTGACCGGAACTGACCTTTGACCCCGGCGCGCAAATGGGCGTCAACGCCCGGTGGTGATGGTGGGAACTCCCGTGCGGCAGAGCTCTTGAATCGGATCTCTTGGAGCTTAAAGCCTGTGGAGCTCAGATCTCGGAAGTGACATTTGCATACGACCTCTGTGAGGTCACTTTCGCTTCCGTTCACGTGACCGGAACTGACCTTTGCCCTCGGCGCGCGCGGTGTAAAGGTTTCCACCGCGTGGAAACCTTTGCGCGCCAAGGGCAGATGCTGGAGAAACTGGACACCGTGGATCCCTTGGAATGGGCCCAGCAACAACGCCCCAACACCAAGTGGACAGTGGAGAGTGTGACCAATGTTACGTTTTTCGTTACCAAGCTGACCGACCACCCCCATCGGCTGAATGCGTCACTCATGCACTGATGAATACCATAACATGCCGTACATACTCTATATGTCTACATGTTGATCGTTGACGTTACGGAGGTGACCGAGGAGACACGGAGGTTACCGAAGATGTCAGCGCTCCGCCCGCGACTTGGGGATAGTTGAACTGAATGTGCTAAAAATAGATCACCAGCTAGCGTGCTATAACAGGGAAGCGGCCTGGACGTTTCATCAGACACTCTGTCAACCACCAAGATGTTCACTTGTTCAACTTGCCAGAAGATGTTTACTCGTCGAGATAATTTACGACGCCACGAGGCCTCCATCCACAACGATGCACGGTATACTTGTATAATCTGCGCACGGTCATTCAATCGGGAGGATAAATTACTGTGTCATGAGAGGGTACTCCACGCGGGTGCGACGGTACTATGTAATGATTGTGGTCGACTCTTCAAACGACCCAGTCGGTTTAGACGGCAACAACGTTTGATGCATGCCCCGTCTCTACGGATTGGGCGACAACTTTCCACTAAAGAGGAGCCGCGGAAGGTCAGACTCAGTGAAGATGAACCCGGGGAGACGAACACCACTGGTGATGCGATGAAGACGAGCCCGCCTATACCCACGGTCTAGGAGGGCCTGGATATCCAGCCGGACCCCAGCGTTACGGTTTCGAGTCATACGCCTGACGACATCGAACATTTATCGGCGCCATTGGCCCATGATCCGGCAATGTTTCTACCGTCATCGCCCTATTCAAGATATCTACAATTTCCGACTGACTGACCTCACCCGTCTACGCAACTACGTGGAAGCCATCTTCAATGACCAAGCTACGTCCTTCAAATTAAATCTGGCGTTTGGTTATGTGCTGCAGCATAAGGACACAGACCAACCCCGATATTTTTACCCGAGCAGTAACATCCGGGTATTTGACCAACCGTTTACCATCACAGATAGGGCGTCACGAGGGACGATGCTGGCGAAACTGGACACCGTGGATCCCTTGAAATGGGCCCAACAACAACGCCCCAACACCAAGTGGACAGTGGAGAGGGTCACCAATGTTACGTTTTTCGTGACCAAGCTGACCGACCAACCCATCGGTTGAACGCGTCACCCGTGCACTGATGAATACCATAACATGCCGTACATACTCTATATGTCTACATGTTGATCGTTGACTTGAGCTGAGTAAACACTTGTACCTAATGTGACGGTGCGTTTGATATTTCAATTTGCTTTGCTGTGAACATACTAAACATACCCAGGGCGGCTCCCCCAGCCTGGGTATGATGTAACATTGGGGATAATAAACTGTATGAACATTGCTGAACTTGTTGTTATTGATGTGGTATAATACAGTACAGAGTCGGTATAACTATCTGAGGATATGTTTCCTCAACGGTATCCTGGTGGCCTCTGGTTGGACAAGAATCTTCTTGAATTGTAAATATACCCAACGCGGCTCCCCCAGCGTGGGTATGATGTAACATAGGGAGAATAAACTATATGAAAAAACTTGTTGTTGCTGTTGTTCTCTAATGTGTCATCCTTGTTGTTGTTGTTGCTGTTATTATTCTCTCTCCGGTCTATATCATGGCGTTATGTTAGAGTGTTAAGGTGTAACGACGGGCGTTGACGGGCGTCACTGCATTTCGAAGAATTAGTGACAATTCCATGGAATATCAGAGCTTCTGAGCTATATCACCAAGGCGTTGAAGCATTAAGAATGGCGTTGGTGGGCGTTGCTACAAGATGACACCTCACACGACGCATTCGTACCGCGGATGGTTCATGTCTACACCAAGTAACATCCTTCACTGCTAAAAAATGCCCACTTTCGCTACTGCTCGTACTGATGACGTCACCAATGACGTCACAGATGCTGTGGCTATCCCTCAAATTGGGGTCTACACCCCGAGAGCTACAACATGACACCTCCCATGACGCATTCGGACCAAGGATGGTCCATCTCTACACCAAATACCATCCTTCACTGCCCAAAAATGCTCACTTTCGCTACTACTCCTACTGATGATGTCACCAATGACGTCACAGATGCTGTGGACAGCCCTCAAATCGAGATCTGCACGCCGAAGACTACAAGATGACACCCCACACGACGCATTCGGACTGAGGATGAAGCATCCCTAGCCCAAATACCTTCCTTCACTGCCCCAAAATGCACACTTTCGCTACTACTCGTCCTGATGACGTCACCAATGACGTCACAGATGCTGCGAACAACCCCCAAATCGGGGTCTACTCTCCGAGAGCTACGAAATGACACCTCCCAGGACGCATTCGGCCCAAGGATGGTCCATCTCTACACCAAATACCTTCCTTTCACTGCCCCGAAATACCCACTTTACTTACTACTCGTACTGATCACGTCACCGATGACGTCAGAGGTGACGTGAACAGCCCTCAAATCGGGGTCTACACCCCAAGAGCTACAAGATGACACCTTCCAGGACGCATTCGATCCGTGAATAGCCCATCTCGACCCCAAATACCTTCATGTACTGCCCCAAAATGGCCACTTTGCTTACTACAACCAACTGAGCATGCGCAGATTAACGCGACTTGCACTTAAAAACACACCATTCTCACTCTAACCCACCCAAGCTACTCCTTCCACGACCCATTCGGACCCATAGCGGTCCATCGCTACCCCAAACACACACCCACATACCCCCAAAATGCCTGATTTCTCTACAACGGCCAGACTGCGCATGCGCATATTGACGCGACATGCATTTTAAAACCACGCCATTCTGACTCTACCCCACACAAGGTTCACATTGATACCTCACACGACCAATTCGAACCGTGAATAGCCCATCTCTAACCCAAACACACATCCACATACCCCCCAAAATGCCTACTTTCTATACTACGGGCAAGGCTGCGCATGCGCAGACTATTGAACACGGACGAACCATTAGTGTAGTCAAGTGCTCCTCCACGAGAGCTTCAAAATAAGACCTCACTCGACCCCATTGGACCATTAGGGACTCACCTAGACTCCAACATGTCCACCCCGTGTGGCCCTATACACCCATAGCCATGCAGTATAGGCCTATGGGCCTACCCAGACCTCGGTGACTTTTTTCAAAAATTTCACCGATTCGCTCCGGGACACTTTCTATCGTGTTCTAAATGACGAGACGTGAAAAACAAATCCAAACAACCCTACCGCAAATGTATAGAAGCACGTTTCCCAGGGGGACAAACATTGATCCTATACCCCCAGTATGGGACTATATGGGTCTATATGGGTCTCGGTGACTTTTTTCAAAAATTTCACCGATTCGCTCCGGGACACTTCCTGTCATGTTCTAAATGACGAGACTAAGAAAACGAGACCCCACAACCCTACCGAAAATGTATAGACGTACGTTTCCCAGGGGGACAAACATTGATCCTATACCCCCAGTATGGGACTATATGGGGCTATATCGTACTTTGTCAAAAATTTCACCGATTCGCTCCGGAACACTTCCTATCATGTTCTAAATGACGAGACTAAGAAAACGAGACCCACAACCTATACCGCAAATGTCGAGAAGTAGGTTTCCCAGGATGGTCCTATACCCCCCATATAGGTATTTTCACGTAATTTAGGATAAAGTCCGTGTTCCGTATTTTTTTCAGAAAAAATTTTACATGCACCCACCCATGCTTGAAACATACTTCACTTTGATACCTCATACAACTCCATCGGCCCATTAGGGGCTCCCCTAGCTCCAAAACGTCTAGCAGGGCCCATACAAGGTCCAGTTTTCGACACTAGATGACCACATCCCGACAAAATGGCCAGTTTTCGACACCGGATGTGCCGCCATCTTGAACATACGTGCCGCCATCTTGAATATGGCCCATAATGCACCGGGTCAAAATACTCGCTTCTGATTGGCTGAGAGCTCTGTGACGGATTTGAAATACTCGCTTCTGATTGGACGAGAGCTCCGCATTGCGTCTACGCATGCGCAGAATGATATTCCTACGGCACACCCAGCCCATCAGATGCCCCTTCACGAATGCTTCACTTTGATACGTCATATGACCCCATTGGTCCATTAGGGACTCCCCTAGCTCCAAAACGTCTATTTTCATACCCTTTGGCCACCGCGCATGCGCAGAATGCCGATATTTCAATCCCACACCCAGCCCATCGGATGCCCCTTCACGAATGCTTCACACTGATACCTCATACAACTCCATTGGACCATTAGGGGCTCCCCTAGCTCCAAAACGTCTATTTCCATACCCTTCAGCCACCGCGCATGCGCAGAATGCCGATACTTCAACCCCACACCCAGCCCATCAGATGCCCCTTCACGAATACTTCACTTTGAGACCTCACTCGATCCCATTGGACCATTAGTAACTCCCCTAGCTCCAAAGCCGCTATTTGTTTACCCTTGAGCCACCGCCCATGCGCAGAATTTCGATATTTCAACCCCACACCCAGCCCATTATGTGCCCCCTCACATAGGCTTCACCTTGATACCTCACTCGACCCCATCGGCCCATTAGTGCCTCCCCTAGCTCCAAAACGTCTATTTAGGTATTCCCCGTAAAGACGCAAATGTTCGAATCAGGGGAGATGACCCGCCATCTTGCACCCACAGAACGCGCCGCCATCTTGCACCCACACGCCGCCATCTTGCACCCACAGAACGCGCCGCCATCTTGCACCCACACGCCGCCATCTTGCACCCACACGCCGCCATCTTGCACCCACAGAATGCGCCGCCATCTTGCACCCACACGCCGCAATCTTGCACCCACAGAACGCGCCGCCATCTTGCACCCACACGCCGCCATTTTGTTTGTTTACTTTTTGCGGAGACATACCGGACAATAAACGCTCGACCCTGGGGTCGCACTGATCCTAGACTCGTCATAATAAGATCGTACAACACCAGTAGTATATAAAGGTGATTACAGCGCATATTTTGCCGGTGGAGGTAACTCTTGCATCCGACAGGGGGCGTTGTTTTGACCTGTGAACATGTATTGACCTGTCTGTGGGGGTTTTCCATGACGTCACAGGGGTCACTGAGTGCAAGTGTTGGTGTGGGAGTGGGACCAAAATGGCGGCTGTGGGAGTGGGACCAAAATGGCAGCTGTGAGAGTGGGACCAAAATGGCGGCTGTGGGAGTGGGACCAAGATGGCGGCTGTGGGAGTGGGACCAAGATGGCGGCTGTGGGAGTGGGACCAAAATGGCGGCTGTAGGAGTGGGACCAAAATGGCGGCTGTGGGAGTGGGACCAAAATGGCGGCTGTGGGAGTGGGACCAAAATGGCGGCTGTGGGAGTGGGACCAAAATGGCGGCTGTGGGAGTGGGACCAAACTGGCTGTGGGAGTGGGACCAAAATGGCGGCTGTGGGAGTGGGACCAAAATGGCGGCTGTGGGAGTGGGACCAAAATGGCGGCTGTGGGAGTGGGACCAAAATGGCGGCTGTGGGAGTGGGACCAAAATGGCGGCTGTGGGAGTGGGACCAAAATGGCGGCTGTGGGAGTGGGACCAAAATGGCGGCTGTGGGAGTGGGACCAAAATGGCGGCTGTGGGAGTGGGACCAAAATGGCGGCTGTGGGAGTGGGACCAAAATGGCGGCTGTGGGAGTGGGACCAAGATGGCGGCTGTGGGAGTGGGACCAAAATGGCGGCTGTGGAAGTGGGACCAAAATGGCGGCTGTGGGAGTGGAATGGCGGCAAAATGGCGGCTGTGGGAGTGGGACCAAAACGGCGGCTGTGGGAGTGGGACCAAAATGGCGGCTGTGGGAGTGGGACCAAAATGGCGGCTGTGGGAGTGGGACCAAAATGGCGGCTGTGGGAGTGGGACCAGGATGGCGGCTGTGAGAGTGGGACCAAGATGGCGGACTGTAGAAAAACGTATAAAAGGAGGCGATTTTTAGGGGTGGGGTGTATTCATTGCACTACCTGCCTGACCTGACCACCTGCCTCACCTCTAGCCTGCCTGCCTGCCTGCCTGCCTCACCTCTAGCCTGCCTGCCTGCCTGCCTCACCTCTAGCCAGCCTGCTTGCCTGCTTGTATGAGCTGTGGAGAACCTTTTACTTTTTTTCATTTTACCAGTGCAAATTCACCAGACTATTACACCGTAGCAGTTACTCACCAGCCTGAGCCCACAGTCATGGAGTCATCCTTTTTAGTGAAGCTTCGAAAGTACCGTGTTCGCCTCATTGATGAGATGCAGCTGACCAGTATCACTCAGTAACACCAATCAACGCCTTACACGTATGTAATATAAACATCCCCCCCCCCGCCCACCTCTCTCGGAATTTTTCTTTCAGCTTAGGTCTTTAGGAGAACGTGTCACAGTGAAAAAAGACATCACAGTTATTTCCCTATATTATGGAAACTTTTAGCGGCCAATTTTAGTATCTACAGGTAGGCATTTATATATTGGCAGAATTTTCTCGTGCAACTCAAACATCATCCACATGCATCAGCTGTTTTTATGTCAACAAAACACCTCTATTTTTAGTTTCATTCGCGCGAATGCATGGACGTCCACTGCCGGTTTTGGACCATTTATAAATGCAAATTTCACGTATTTTTCTCAAACAGCTCATGACATATAACGCTCGAGTAATTCTCCACATAGGCCTATGCAGTCAGTCCTCCGGCATATTTTCCCAGCAACTTGACAAGGAACACGGAATGGGACACCGTACATTTGTACTACGTTACACATTCCCGCTACATCATGAAATATCCGTACACCATCTCTATCTCTCTTACCCGTACGTCTCAATTTATCTCAAACTGTTCACAATACATTCTAGAATAATATGATGTACGAATTGTGTCACAAAATGGCGCATAGGATGGCAATTGGCATCATTCCCCCGGATAATCGCACATTTCCAACCATAGCGCCATCTGAACCTTATTACGCAAGGGAGACAACTCGCACTAGGCCATGTTGTATTGGACCAAAACTATTGCAACTGTATCTTTGTGATTGTATGTTACATTTGTTATGTACCTGCTCATCTTGAGTGTTTGTACACACGCGTTTTCCCCACAATATGACACCGATATATAGTGGAACATTCGTGTACCAGTGAGTGTTACAGCAATGTAACAATTTATGTTGGACCATCATGGTACCATTTGATGTTGCCGACGATGTAACATTATATATTGGTACATCATTGGCGACGGCTGTCGGTCCAAAATGTATACGGTTTGGATTGTTCCAATGTCGGTCCTACATTGGCTCTCGTTTGTTTGAGGGTAAGAATATCCATCCTCGCTATATTGTACCATCATTGTGCCATTTTAAAATGGACAAATATTGTAACATTAAAAATTTAGGAAAATAAAAAGAACTCTTTGTTAATCGGAGGTAAAGAAGGTCGTCAGTTGGAGTTACGTGCGCGTCCGCTTTCAAATTGGGATTTTTGGGGGGATGGAGTGAATTACGAGTTACGGCCCTTGAACCACGCTGTCTGGCTGACAGAAAAAAACACTCACCACATCTTGAGCTCAGTCAAACCGATTTATTTCATATTTTGGAAGTCCGATGTCGGTTCTGGGTATGCTGATTCAAAGACTTGAGCCATGCGCTCGAGATATCAAGCTCAACAGTCCAAAAGAGAGAACATCCCGATCTACAAAGGCATTGAAACTCGGGAACAGAAAACGAACGCAATCGGCACAACAACAACATCAAGAACTTGCCTGTGCCGATTTTCCACCCGCTATGACAGGCAGGACCAGGTAAATAATTCCATCACTCAAAAATTTATAGCAGGGGGTCGGTTTAAGCGCAAGCGAACACCCAAATAATAAAAGAAAGGCTGTCACCCATTGTATTATTTGTACCCCCTCCCCTCCCGGCTCCCCCGCCCATGCACACACAACTCGTCCTAACGTCGAGCTTAGCAGCTTACCTGGGGATTCACACGTTTTCAGGGCAAGTCTGATGCTTGTAGGACATCACCCCCCACCTCCCCCCTCCCCCTATTATTCTCTACCTCTCCATATTCCTTCCTGGACATATTCCTCTCTGGACATATCCCCCCCTCCACCCCTTACTGTTTTCAGATATTAAAAAGATATATTTTATGTAATTTTGTTTCCTGAAAAAGTTCCCCAAAAATGACCAAAGTCGATTGGTCGAAAGCCCCGACGGCCGTCAAGATTGATATGAAAACTATGGTTGGCCATCCCTGCCAGAATTCGTCATTTAGAGGCTGCCTCTAAATAATATATACCATGGTATAAAATGCCAAGCCTGCCATAATTCGTATTTAGAGGCTGCCTCTAATTATTTTGTACCATGGTATAAAATGCCGAGCCTGCCATAATTCCTATTTAGAGGATGCCTCTAAATCATTCCTATTTAGAGGATGCCTCTAAATCGCCAAGCCTGCCACAATTCGTATTTAGAGGCTGCCTGTAAATAATATATACCATGGTATAAAATGCCGAGCCTGCCATAATTCGTATTTAGAGGCTGCCTCTAATTATTTTGTACCATGGTATAAAATCGCCAAGCCTGCCATAATTTCTATTTAGAGGATGCCTCTAATTCATTTTAGCCGTAAGTCGTAAATTTTCGCCTTCTTATTACTTCCACCAATGATATGCGCTTTCACAAATTTGGTGCCATACATCTATGCTTGTTACAAGTTTACTCATTGGTCAAATTTAATATTCTTGATATGACATCGAGTTGTTTATGACTTACGGCTAAAATGAATTAGAGGCATCCTCTAAATAGGAATTATGGCAGGCTTGGAGATTTTATACCATGGTACAAAATAATTAGAGGCAGCCTCTAAATACGAATTATGGCAGGCTCGGCATTTTATACCATGGTATATATTATTTACAGGCAGCCTCTAAATACGAATTGTGGCAGGCTTGGCGATTTAGAGCCATCCTCTAAATAGGAATTATGGCAGGCTCGGCATTTTATACCATGGTACAAAATAATTAGAGGCAGCCTCTAAATACGAATTATGGCAGGCTTGGCATTTTATACCATGGTATATATTATTTAGAGGCAGCCTCGAAATGACGAATTCTGGCAGGGATGGCCAACCATACCAATCAATGCGACACTTGGCATACATGTTCAATGACCAATGCGAAGGCACAAAGCTTTTTATCAACTGTTTATCAGGGTGAGAGATTTGTAGTTTGATAACAAGGATAATTATCAGTAATCAGTATACCGGTAACCCAGCTGACAAATCACAATAATATTAATAAATGTCAGTAAGTTTTTGCTTCTAGAATTATCTGAGAATGAAACTGGAAAACACCATGAGAAATAGAAAATTGCCCAAGAACAAGAAAATATCCCTTGCCCCTTAATGTAGGTCCATCTATAGTCCAATCTTGAACGTAGATCGACTGGGACTACATATGGGCCCATCTAATGGCGAAGGGGGTGGCGGGGGATTTAGAATATCTGACCACCCACCTGACACCCGAAAGAACCTACAGTTGGCATGGATAATTCCCCTTTGAATCCTATAACTAGATATAGATTTTTTTTTGGCAGGGGCACCTGGCTCAGACCTGATCGTCCATGAAGTACACCCAACCCTCTTCCTAAAAGAAGTTAGCTGAACCATGCCTACAGTAATGACATGGATGTAGGGAGATCTTCTTGGTTAGTGACTTCACTGCAGGACAAAACTATGCTGATGATGCTATTTTACTAATCATACAAAAAGTTTACACTTTGATACATATAGGTAGGATAGATTCGCACCAGCGTCACTTCCGGTACATCGATGCACGACTCCCGGCGTACATTTGTGATTCGTTATCTTCCGCTCCAGCCTATATCTACAGCATAGGGCAGATTTTTAGCTATTGATGGTGTAAATATTGTAAATATGCATCAAATATCTATTCCAAAAAATGTATTATGACCATTATGATTTAATACATTGATATACCTTTTGCAACTGCAAGTCAAAAATAGTCCATTCATGTACCACTGATTAAAAATGAAGCCATAAGAATAGAGGACTAATGTGAACCACAAATTTATGCGGGAGTCGCGCATCAGTGTACCTGTTGGCGTGAATCCATTGTCCAAGCAGGCCTACAGAGACTAATAATTATAGGTTTCAGTACCGGTATATATATGTATTAAGTTCATGAAAGGGACTTTTATATCTTTAGCCAAATGTAGAATGTGGATTTATGTTCCTAGATTGCCATATATATATATTTCCTGTATTCAAATTTTATGGAATTTAGTTACATATCAGTTCAGTTATATCATACCATTTCAGGCCTCAATTTAAGGAGTGCTGATGGTAACCTCTCAACATGTTACCATGAATTCTACACTGGTAACCTGTGGGAACCTATTGCATAATTATTAACCTAATCTGAAAATAGGTTACCACTATTTTTCATACAGCAACCTCCAGGCAAACTGAAAACCCTAACCTTAAATTGAGGCCTGCCATATATTTCCTGTATTCAAATTTTATGGAATTTAGTTACGTATCAGTTCAGTTATATCATACCATTTATATCTGAAATTTAGTGCTTCAACATTGTTGATCAGCAATAGTCATGATAGTATGAAATGATTGCTATTTTGATTGAAAAGGCATTTAATTCAATCATTCTATTACTGGAAATTTCTTGCTTGAACAGTGTTGAGCAATATTATGAGATGATTGCTATTCTGACTGAAAAAGAGAGATTTTTCTTTATTTTAAAATCTGGTACTATTTCAAAGGAAAGGAATACATGTACTTATTACCAGTTTCCCAATTTATCTAAAATATTTCTGTTTACTTTCAGAATTGAATTGTACTTCTATGCTGACCAAATGGAGAATATGCATGGGTACTGCACTACTGAGATGTGTGATGCATCTAAAGAGGATGAGTTAACAAATATGTTAACATGGTATAAGGCATGATAAATAATATTCCAAAAAAAAAACAGTGTAAAACTCATATGGTAACATCGTCTGCATTCTCGCTCCACCAGAGATATGCTACCACTATGCCTCTGGTGGATAATGAAAGCCAGTGTAGTATGTCAGGGTTAGATTCAGGATTTTCGCATCAAGTCCTTGTTTGAAAATAGCTTTGTCGTTATTTGAAAAAACTAATTTTGCAAAATGGCTAATATCACTCAAATGGTGTTGAACATGCCAAAACATTACAGTTTGTGTTCTTTGAGTGTTTTACACAAACTACTGTGCCTTTTGCCCCTGATATTCACTTTAATCTATGATTTTTCTAAAATAAAGTCATTTGATTTTGTGGAAAAATGGTCATTTGATTTTATAGTTGTGTCCTTTTTAAGGACGCTGTGAGACCCTGTAACTAACTCTGTATGTGTTGGTCATCAGAGTTAGTTGTGTATTATAAACAGCCACATATGCTTGTCAGCAAGAGGCGCTAAAATTGAGACTAATGACGAGTGTGTCAGAACATTACTTTGAATTCGATCTATTTCAAATTTGTTGTTTATATATTGTGTAAACATAACCCATTTCAATCAGCAAATGTCCACATGTACATTTTGAAGAGACCTGATAGATTATGGATTTGGAGATTTTTATGTGTGCAACAGAAGAAAATAGCAAACAATATATATATAGTGATATCATGCCCTTCTGGTGTGAGCCATCAAATTAGAAGAAAAGCAAACAACTGAACTTCTCGTATAATCTCCTAGCGTATATTAGGCAAGATAGACATCTGTCTCGAGAATGGAGAATCCAAATCAGGGGTTACCTCCCCTGTATGCCCATACAGTAGACCGGTTATGCCAGCATTCGTTTCGCTGCCTGTTCATTCTCCAGGTCAGGGGTGTTTATTGGGACACGATACATTCTGAAATGTGTAGAATGAGTCTATATCCAGACAGAATTTTGAATCAACGATGCTGGTCATGACCTGTCTTCTGTGTGGATATACAGGGGAGGCAACCAGTCTATATCCAAATACATAAGCATAATGTCACAAATATCACGAATGAGTTCCTGTAATGACTGTCATGACCTGTCACCCAGGATAATGCAATCTGGTCAGAAGCATAATGTTGGAAATATTCTGACAGATGATCCACAGTCACTGAGAACAAGAAATAAAATAAGGCATGTCTGGACAATGTCACAAGCAAATTTGTAGTTATGCCATGAACTGGCAATTGTAGATCTGATTACACCTTCACCAGAGTAGGGCCATTGTTATATAAGATCTGTGTTTGATGTAACCATCCTACCAAAAATATATAGCAATTTTTGGGTAGCCTCATTTTTTATCTCGCCTTACGAAGTAAAGGGGAGATATTGTGAGAGGGGGAAAGAGGATGTCGTCGTCGGTGTCGGTGTCCCCTGCCAGGAAATGAATGGGTTTTTGGTTTAGCAAGTTAAAAAAAAATCTAGAATAATTAGAAAAAATATAAAAAAAATATAAAAAATATGGGGGGT
The DNA here is from genome assembly GCA_036873755.1 of Hanleya hanleyi. Classification (NCBI taxonomy): domain Eukaryota; kingdom Metazoa; phylum Mollusca; class Polyplacophora; order Lepidopleurida; family Hanleyidae; genus Hanleya; species Hanleya hanleyi. The sequence continues at coordinate 2,018 of JAVTVY010044361.1, read as the reverse complement.
GGGTATGCCACCTGGGGGTACTACCCCTGGGGTACTCTAATGTTAAAATCCCTATGAATGAGTTTTGCGTTTAGCTGAAGTGCACATGTACATCTGTACTTGAAAAGTTTCTTGCAGTTGTCAGCTGTCATTGGATGATTATGAAACTTGGTATACATGTTTCTTATGATAAGAGGATGTACCTGTGCTATTTTTGAGAAGAAATATTAATTTTTCTCAAAATTATGGCAAATGAAGAGTTTTCTGTTTAGGTAAATTGTACATGTAGGCCTCTACATGTATACATATACATCTACATGGTAACTTTGCTCCAGTTGTCAGCTGTCATTGGATGATTATGAAACTTGGTACACATGTTTCTTATGATTAGAGGATGTACCTGTGCTATTTTTGACAAGAAATATTAATTTTTCTCCAAATTATGGTAAATGAAGAGTTTTCTGTTTAGGTAAATTGTACATATACATGTCCATGGTAAGTTTACTCCAGTTGTCAGCTGTCATTGGATGATTATGAAACTTGGTACACATGTTTCTTATGATAAGAGGATGTACCTGTGCTATTTTTGAGAAGAAATATTAATTTTTCTCCAAATTATGGCAACTGATTGAGTTTTGCGTTTAGCCGAAGTGCACATGTACATCTGTACACCACAGTTTGCTGCAGTTGTCAGCTGTCATTGAATGATTATGAAACTTGATACACATGTTTCTTATGATTAAAAGATGTACCTGTGATACCATCCATACCATCACTACCATCCATACCATCACTACCATTCCTACCATCACTACCATCCATACCATCACTACCATCCATACCATTCCTACCATCTATACCATCACTACCATCCATACCATCACTACCATCCATACCATCACTACCATCCATACCATCACTACCATTCATACCATTCCTACCATCCATACCATCACTACCATCCATACCATCACTACTATCCATACCATCCATACCATCACTACCATCACTACCATTCATACCATTCTTACCATCCATACCATCACTACCATCCATACCATTCCTACCATCACTACCATCCATACCATCACTACCATCCATACCATGACTACCATTCCTACCATCCATACCGTCACTACCATCCATACCATTCCTACCATCACTACCATCCATACCATCACTACCATCCATACCATTCCTACCATCACTACCATCCATACCATCACTACCATCACTACCATCCATACCATCACTACCATCTATGCCATCCTACCATCCATACCATCACTACCATCCATACCATCACTACCATTCCTACCATCACTACCATCCATACCATCACTGCCATCCATACCATCACTACCATCCATACCTTCACTACCATCCATACCATCACATCCATACCATCCATACCATCACTACCATTCCTACCATCACTACCATCCATACCATCACTACCATCCATACCATCCATAGCATCGCTACCATTCCTACCATCACTACCATCCATACCATCACTACCATCCATACCATCACTACCATCTATGCCATCCTACCATCCATACCATCACTACCATCCATACCATCACTACCATCCATACCATAACTACCATTCCTACCATGACTACCATCCATACCATCACTACCATCACTACCATCCATACCTTCACTACCATCCATACCATCCATGCCATCACTACCATTCCTACCATCACTACCATCCATACCTTCACTACCATCCATACCATTCCTACCTTCACTACCATCCATACCATCACTACCATCCATACCATCACTACCATTCCTATCATCCATACCATTCCTACCATCCATACCATCACTACCCTCCATACCATCACTATCATCACTACCATCCATGCCATCACTACCATCCATACCATAACTACCATTCCTACCATCACTACCATCCATACCATCACTACCATTCCTACCATCACTACCATCCATGCCATCACTACCATCCATACCATCACTACCATCTATACCATCCATACCGTCACTACCATCCATATCATCAC
>JAVTVY010044360.1:0-21346 GCA_036873755.1 Hanleya hanleyi | reverse complement strand
AAATTAAGAAACTCATTATTAAACATTTTGTTAGCAAACAACTTTGGGATGAAAGTGATTTTGATTTAACTGAGGAAACAGCTGATGATCTGGAAATAAGGAAATTAGAATTGCAAAATCAGCTGGAATTAAAGAAATTAGAATTAGAAAAGGACAGAGAATTAGAGAGAGAAAGGGAAGAAAGACAGTTTCAGTTAGAGAGAGAAAAGTTAGAAAAAGAGGAAAGAGAGAAAGAGAAAGAAAGACAGTTTCAGTTAGAAATGAAGCATATGGAATTACAGTCGCAAACAAGTCCTCCTGCACATACACCTGTACAATCACAATCAAAATTTGATGCGGCTCGTCAAATACGTCTCGTCCCACCATTTCAGGAAAAAGAAGTTGATAAATATTTTCTGCATTTTGAGAAAATTGCTGAGAATTTAAACTGGCCGAAAAAAAATTGGAGTTTACTTCTTCAAAGTGGTTTGATCGGAAAGGCAAGGGACATTTACACTCAATTGACGGTAGAGCAACCATCAAATTATGATATGGTGAAGGATGTAATCCTCAAAGGCTATGAATTAGTTCCTGAAGCCTATAGACAAAAGTTTCGTAGTGGTGAAAAAGAAAACTCTCAGACTCATGTAGAATTTGCTCGTTCAAAAGAACAGTTATTTGATAGGTGGTGTGCTTCGGTTAAAATTGACAACAACTTTGAAAACCTTAGACAGCTTATGCTAGTAGAGGAATTTAAAAGGTGTATCCATGGTGATATTAGAACATTTCTTGATGAAAAGAATGCCAACACTTTAGACGAAGCAGCCCGATTTGCTGATGAATACGCTCTGACACACAAATTATCATTTGTCAATGCTGTTAACATGGTTAAGCCAAGTTCATTCCAGTCTAACATTTCAGGTAACAAATCCAGTTCTTTCTCAAGGCCTAAAACTTTTAACCCCAGTTACAAAGGTCAAAGGTCAAACACAAAGTCCCAGTCACCCACTTTTAACACTCAAAATAAGTCTCCCGTTTGCAGCTATTGTAAAAAGGACGGCCATTTGATGGCGAATTGTTTTAAATTGAAAAGAAGACAACAAGATCAAGCCTTTCAAAAGCCTAGTGATTTCCTCACTTCAAGATCTTTACCCAAGCAGGTTAGTGACGTTCATGTATATGACGTTAAGATGACGAAGGACACTGTTCCTATTAGTTCTATCAAGGATAAGGTTGACAGTTTTTCAAATCCTGTTATGGAGATTTTTGAACCATTTATCCACAATGGTTTTGTGTCACTTTCAAGTGATTTTTCTAGTGCTACTCCTGTGAAGATTTTGCGAGATACGGGCTGAAGAGTCTGAAAAGTCTCTTAAAGATGACGTCATCGTTGACGTTTGTTTGGCCGACACCTTTGTGTATTTAAATGATGAGGCTGATAAGCCACATTTGGATAGCAAATTGGAATGTTCTAATGACAAAATTTCAAAATCACAGCTGGTTAATGAACAGCATAGTGACAAGGACATTTCCAAGTTATTTGACAAGGCTGTAGATGAGTGTGATGTAACTCACGAGCCTGTGTGTTACTTTTGCAAGAATGGTGCTCTTATGCGCAAATGGCGACCGCCAGATGTGTCACCTGATGATGAGTGGGCAGTTAAGTATCAGATTGTTGTACCAAAGTCATATCGTTTAGATATCCTCAGACTAGCCAATGAAACACCTCTTTCAGGTCATTTAGGTGTTAACAAAACATACTACAAAATTCTAAATCATTTCTATTGGCCAAATTTAAAGAAAGATGTCGCTGAATTTTGTAGGTCATGCCACACATGTCAAATGGTAGGAAAACCAAACCAAACCATACCAAAGGCCCCTCTACAACCAATCCCTGCATTTGGGGAAGCCTTTAGTAGGGTGATTATAGATTGTGTCGGTCCATTACCAAAAACAAAGTCAGGCAATCAATACATGTTAACAATCATGTGTGCTTCAACCAGGTTCCCTGAGGCCATTCCTTTACGGAATATTAAGGCTAAAACTATTGCTAAGGCCTTAGTTAAGTTTTTCACACTTGTCGGCCTACCCCAGTCTATTCAGTCTGATCAGGGATCTAATTTCATGTCAGGAATCTTTCAACAAGTCATGCATGAGTTAGAAATAAAGCAGTACAAATCATCTGCATACCACCCAGAAAGCCAAGGCGCATTAGAAAGATTCCACCAAACATTAAAGAACATGATTAGGACTTATTATTTTGACACTGAGAAAGACTGGGATGAAGGCATACATTTGTTATTGTTTGCTGTTAGAGAGTCTGTTCAAGAGTCTTTAGGCTTCAGTCCATTTGAATTAGTCTTTGGACATACAGTTAGAGGACCCCTTAAACTGCTGAAGGAAAAGTTCCTAGACAGTGATCTTGACTCATGTAGTCTCTTACAATATGTGTCGGACTTTCGCACCAGGTTGGCCAAAGCACGTGATTTGGCCATGTCAAATTTAAAGTCAGCTCAAAAAGGTATGAAAATAACCTATGATAAACATGTCCTTAAACGAAGTTTCAAACCTGGTGAGAAGGTTCTGGCTTTTCTGCCTATTCCTGGTAATCCACTTAAGGCTAGATATTATGGTCCTTATGTCATTGAAAAGAAACTAAGTTACCTTAATTATATAATTCAGACTCCTGACAGGCGTAAAAGCAAACAGTTATGCCATGTAAATATGTTAAAGTTATACATCGACAGAGATAGCACTAACAGTACTGTCCATCCTGTAAGTGTAGTTAGTTCTGACCCTGATACTAATGAAACTTGTGAAGAGCCCATGACAGCGGCGAAATTACAGAACTCTGACATTCTACTTAATTTGAATTCCAAGTTGTGTCATCTCGAGCCAGCGCGTCAGGAAGAACTTCGAACTTTGCTCAGTCAATATGAACATTTGTTTCCCGACATTCCTACTCGGATTGATACAATTTCACATGACGTCGATGTCGGAGATTCTAATCCAGTGAAGCAGCACCCATATCGTTTGAATCCCTTTAAACAAAACTACCTGAAAAAAGAGATTCAGTATTTATTGGACAATAACTTCATTGAACCAAGTAATAGTAACTGGAGTTCACCTTGTATCCTCGTTCCAAAGCCAGATGGCAGTTACAGGATGTGTACTGACTACAGAAAGGTGAACACATTGACCAAAACAGACACATTCCCTATTCCACGCATTGACGATTGCATTGATAAAGTGGGAAGTGCCAAGTTCGTGTCAAAGTTTGATCTTCTGAAAGGATTTTGGCAAGTTCCACTGACAGATCGTGCGAAGGAGATATCAGCATTCGTCACTCCGGAGGGTCTGTTCCAGTACAAAGTTATGCCATTTGGAATGAAAAATTCTCCAGCCACGTTCCAGCGTCTCATCAACCGTGTTACTTCCGGTTTGGAAGGATGTGAGACTTACATTGATGACGTCATTGTCTACAGCGATACATGGGAAGATCATCTACTGAGAATTCGCGCACTGTTCAATCGACTGAGTGACGCCAAGCTGACAGTCAACCTTGGAAAAAGTGAATTTGGACATGCACGTGTGACATTCTTGGGTCATGTTGTAGGCCAGGGTCAGGTAAAGCCTGTAGATGCTAAGTGCTATCTCGCTATTTCGAAGACCAACATGTAAGAGACAACTGATGCGTTTCTTGGGTATGGCTGGTTACTACAGGAAATTTTGTTCAAATTTTTCAGATATTACTGAACCTTTAACTCGGCTCTTAAGAAAGAGGGTAACTTTTGTTTGGACCGATGAATGTGAATCAGCTTTTGAAAAACTGAAAGCCATACTCAAGGGCGCACCAGTTCTTTCAGCACCAGATTTTGGTTCACCTTTTAAACTGGCTGTAGATGCTAGTGATGTTGCTGCTGGTGCCGTTTTGTTACAAGAAGGCATAGATGGTGTAGATCACTCAATATGTTATTTTTCACGTAAATTTGACAAACATCAGAGAAATTATTCTACAATTGAGAAAGAAAGTTTGGCAATGATATTGGCTTTGCAACATTTTGATGTTTATGTTACTTCTTCATCGTTGCCAATTACTGTATTCAGTGATCACAATCCACTTGTTTTCATAAGTCAGATGAAAAACAAAAATCAAAGATTGTTGAGATGGAGTTTGGTATTACAAGAATACAATATTGAAATCAAACATATTAAGGGTAAGGACAATTTGATCGCTGATTGTTTGTCTCGCATTTAATGTACATATGTTTGTCAACATTTTTGCTGCTGTAATATAGATTTTGTTTTGTAATAATGTTTTGAATTGTCAAGAAAGTTCCAAGTTTGAAACTTTCTTCTTTTAAGAGGGGGAGTGTCATGGTATTGCAGTATAAAGTTAGACACTGAAGATAGTTCTAGAATTGTGGAACTGAGGTGGACTTGTTAACCTTCTGTTCTGTGGTTATGATCTGGAATTTTCTCGTAATCGTGACCGATTTATCGTGAGTGAATTATGTGCCGTCCGTCTCGTGTTTTCTCGAAGATTCTATATTGGAAATGGCCGCTGTACGAAAGATCTGTATTAAACAGCGCCATCTACACATCTAAACAGCGCCATCTGCTCATTCATCTACAGACCCCGTATGATACTGTTAGTTATACTTGAGCGCCATCTGCACATATAGACTGTCAAATAGTTGTTTACTATGGACGTTTCTGGAATGAGAAAGCACTTGTTTATCTGGGTTAATTATGTCGAACTTTCTCGTAGTTGTTGTAATCGTATCTGGGTTAAATCTTACGTCATTGTTGTACCGATGGAAGTTTCTTGATCTGATAGAATAATCGCGAATTCCCCGTAGGATATAAATACCGTCACGTTCGCTCACTCGAGAGAGAATTTAAGAACTGGCTTTGATTGATTTACTTTGCCCGTAATTACTGACTGGAGGTTTCAAACAGACTTACGTGGGTGCATCATCATTATTATTATTGACTAACATTTGCCTGAGATAACTGACTGCTGGATTATATATTCCTGTTCGACCGCTGTTTTATCTACGTGATTGAACTGACGAAAACTGGACAACAGCTGAGCGATATTGGACTACAGAAATACAGGAACGCGATTTCGGCACAGACTGTATAGAGATTAGCACGTTTTTACGGACTCTGAGAGATATACCAGTATAACATTGAACAGTAAGATTTTATTTGACATTTATTTGCTGTATTGACCTAACTCAATTTGTATATGATTTTAGTATTGTAAATAAATAGTTGATTATTGATTCTCGACTTCACAAATCTTTCTGTTGCGTTTTTCTATTATCGTTTAGACGTAACAATATTAACTGTATGGGCATCTTGGGCACCAATGATATTGACCTTCGAAAAAAGGAATAGGCTTCTTAGATTACAGGCCTCTAAAATTTCAAGATGTTTAGTGAATTTATTCGAGACAATGTAAGATTCTTATTGCAAGTGGATAAAAGAAAGGAAGACGATGTGTCACAATAGAAAATTGAGGTCAAATTTCAAGGTCAATTTGACCCAAACATTCGAAAATCACGGGAATTCTTTTGATGAGCGACGATATGCCAGGTACTGATACTGTTAAACAGGGAATTATTGAACATAGTTTCAGTGCTATCACTCCTGTCCAAGGAATCTGATTGGGACCAAATTTCCAGAATACTTATGGCAACCAAAGAACATAAGGAGTTCCATAGGCCAAAGATCAAAGCCAGGAGACTAATGAAAACACATTTTCCGAGTGGATGAATTAGTGGGAACTTTAGAGTCAAAAAGTCAGTGGTCAAAGTCACTGACCGCCAGCAATTCATTGAAATGTGAAAGACTCAGATTTCGTTTTAACGGCGTAACCCATAGTGCCAGTTAGGCCCTTCCTCATATCTATACATCCTATCGCTAACATGCTAATAGAGGAACTAGTGTTTTTCACAATATAGCTGCTTCTATCCGTTGAAGTCGTATTATGATTGAATAATACGTCCCATAACAGCAGTACAGCATCTACAGTCTAAAGCATATACTATTAAGATTATTCCGGAACATTTTCTGAATTACAGGGATTTTCCCTAAATTTAATTTTGTATAACTACAATTCGATTTCAAGCAGACAAACGCCCTGAATTTCGGAAATTATTCCCTGAATTCAGTGTTGAATGCTATCGAATTCAGGAAATGGCCCTGAATTTCAGGCTGATTATATATATTCAAGTATATATAGTAGCGATTATTATCGTATGTGAAATCAATTATGAGTTTGGTATCCTTGTCTTCGGAGGCGTTGTCAGGCGTTTCTATCGAGGTGTTTCAATTCCCAGATCCCAAGATTTTCTCGCCAAAAGCAGCGAAAATTGAGTTCAATGGCTGACGATTCTAGACTGCTACATGTACATACGTATCTGATATGGTATGTAGAAGCCCTAGCAAGTGCCTCTACAATGGTAGCCTAGATCTAAAAGGTTTAGACCATGGGCTGCATATAGTGAACCCTCCCCCTCCTTGGGAATTTTGTACACTATATTTTTCTGATACCCCAATGTGTCTGGAGAATACATTCACTTGTTAGCACTCTGGCCGTTGGGGCTTTTGGGAGATAATGGACTTTAAAGTACAGACATGGGGGTATGAAAACACATTTCCAAAATGGTGGTATAGGTAAGAAATACGCTATATTTTACACAAAACATCTATGAACCACAACATATTTGGTATCAATGGAAAGGATATACAACCCCCTAACTTTTGGTACCATTTTGTATTGAATCAAAACAAACATGACGTCACAGTGACGTCATAATCTCAAAATTATAGTTAAAAAATCATTTTTACCGTACTGAAAAAATGATGTACAAGATCTCACATAATTGCCTCAAATGTGTCCAATTTATCTTGGATTACGTAGAAATTGTATTGCATGTGCCATCGGACCAAGTTTTGTCTTCACCGAATCATAAAAATTGTCAGCAGAATAAACTAAAAAGCTTTAATTATTTTCGAGGAACAAATTTCAAGCACCCTTCAGACGTGCTTGTGTTTAAAACACAAAAGTCATTCTTCACTTTGCTCCATTTCATATATCCGGTATCGATGAAGGCTTCTGCCGTCGAAGATTACAAAAACAACCGGTATGAACAACATGAATGCCCCGACGGGATAGTTTTCTATAAAATGTATGTCCGAATACATACCCGGTAAGATGATTATAGTGAAATCAGCTATGACTGTGAGGAATTATGCCAACAAGTCTTTATGTGAAACCGAGCCAAACTTGCTTGCTGGCACTCTGGCCGCAGAGAGGTTCATTCGACAAAATCTGTAAGTATCATTCCAGCTGCGTTGTGTATTAAGTACAAGAAAACAGAATATCTGCCTTTTTCAAAGATATGCAATTATCGTGACAATAACGTAATAGAATATGTCTGCTACACCTACAGATGTTAACAAAACACAAAAACTTCAAATCAAATGCTAATTTCACAACAAACTATGTTGTGGTATAACTGTAAACATCTGACCATAAAAACTGTAACCACAAAAAGTGACATATTATAATCCTACCTGAAAGTGTTATACCAATTAACATGTATTTACAAACTTCACAATGCTTTCCCTAAGTCTATTGACCGCATGTGCTGGATAAAACACCAGAGGTCGACCACACGGAACCAACTGAACAGTATAGATTAGAGTTTAACAATGACTTAATCACAGGATCTGGACGCAGTTATCACACATTATCATCATCATCATGATGGTCATCGTCATCAAATAGAACATCTACCATATTGTCGATGTCTCTATCGTTCAGCTCAGTGTCGGACTCTTGTTCTTCATCATCTCTGTTGTCTTGATCGCTTACAGTATCGATCAACTCTTGGGGCATAATGGCATCCTGTGTCCATGTGTATGCCAGATTGCCAGAATTATCCTGGCTCCAGCCATGCCCCACTGGGGTAGGAAGATCAACATACGCTTGGTCAGCATGTTGCCAGATGAAGGTTTGGTAGTTCGCTCTGCAGATGTGCATTTGAAGGGAAGCTCTGCAAGATGGTAATAGACTGAGGTCTGTTCCATTATAGTCCGTTAGGACATGTCCCGACCTTGTTTGATATTTTTGACTGAACAAATCGTAACGAAGCTTGTTTATGTCGGTGTATGCTCCCTTGCCATACATACAACACACGAAACGTTCCAACTCGTCGGTTGTGTCGGCCTTTAAAGGTATACTCTGTCCGAGGTTGGAGAAGGTGGGATGAAATTCTGGGTTCGTTTCAAGCGTTTTCATTGGGCCAACTTTTCCTCGTCTGACGAAAGCACTAGTAGTGTCACATCCAGAAAAGGAATGTAATCCTGGAAGAGCTGTACATAGCTCAGGACCCTTTTCAGCAACCACGTCTTTGACGCTGAGAAGTCGCCTTTTGTTGCCGGTTCCTGTGTCAAAGAGAACTACTTGATCAATTCTCTGTACATACTTAAGTAGTAGCACAAATACATCAGTGTCTGGGGATCGAACAACAATAAATGTCGAGGGAGCGCAAGACATTCTCATGTGCAAGCAATGGAGAATGATGCGTGTGTCTGCTTCTTCGTGGGACGAAAAAAGATCTCTCTCCGGCGAAACTTGAACATTAACTCTATCGTCGCTAGTCAAGCGGTGACACTCTTCACCGCACACAAAGTACACCTCTCTATTATGGAGTTTGTGGGCATACTTGTCAAGTTGCCATTCCTGCAGGAGCAGCTAGATCAGTTGAGTTTTGTTCTCATCATTCGACATGAAAGACTTCCAATTTCTTGGTGTCTTAATCTTGGGACTCGAAACGAGAAACGTTGGTGATTTACCGCGGCGACTTCTTTCGAATGTCTTGATGGATGTGTCTTTGTAGGTGTCAGTTACAAAATCAACTCTTTTGTGTTTAGGCAGGAGATCGAATACCTTTTCTGCGACATCTCCAAACCTTTCTGGGATGGACGTCATTGACTGCAACAATGCATTACCATCGTAAATGTATACGGTTTCATGCTCTGGGGGTTTGTCCGAAGGCTTGACATTGGCTTCCAGATTGTGAAGAAGTTTGGCCTTGTCAGACTTGGTTGGGCATCCATCCGCTGTAGCCAGTGCACATGGAACAGTTACAAGCGTCTAGTCCGTCATTCATAATCCAGCCGTCGTCCATTAGAGAATATCCGCGTCCATAATTCAAAGACCTATTCCATTTTCCATATAACAGTATTAGCACCAAATTCTAAAAGACAATCCTAGTATACATAATCATAGGCTAGTTTCCTGCAAGAGAGAAGCGGTCAACAGTTTTCAATGATGCCGGCAAGACATCATGATGTTCCAAAAATATCAAATCCGTATCGCTGATCAGTATTCTTAATCCATAATATTCGTTATAGAGTCGTCATCTAAAAAATGACCCAGGGGAAATGAAAGGGCTTTTCTGATGTCAACGTCATGTTTTTGTGACAGCAAGATCAACTGACCAAAGAGATTTCGTTCTGCTCTAAACTGAACAATTTTATTCTTGGAGCTTGTTACCTTTTTGGTTAGAGCCAAGGATGCAAATGTTTTTAGCTTCATTCGCTTGATAGGGTCATGGAAACTTGCGGTCTTGTCCACCAGTCTTTCTTTGACGAACATATCCCTGGCATTTTTTCCGAGATCCCTTGATTGTAATAAGTCATTTGACACGTCCGGGGGAGGAGGAAGGCCAGAAGACAGACAATATAGTTCATATTTTGCCTCTACGTCAAAAGGATTAATGAAGCTTGCAAACGCTCCTAACAGCTTTCTTACATCTGCTTTCCCTCTTATGATGTGAGAAGGCTTGAGTTCCTTGTGTGTGGAAGTTTCATCAGATGTCATGTCAGCAGCAGTCAGAGTTGCTTCCACATATTTTGCTCTTGAATGCCGTGTTATACACCAACGGTAGTAAGCAGCAAAGTTTCGACTGAATCCAATGATACCTCCATGCGACTTGGCATGTCGATTTATTGTCTGTTCAATGGTAATATCTACAGCATTCCTGGATAGAGGCACATTTGATCTTGAAACGCTGAAACCGTTTTGCCTGAGAAGATCCTCGGCTCCAGGGTGAGTCTTTGAAAGATTCATCAACGTGATGAGGTATATGGGAATATACCTGGCGTAATTGTGATGGTCGTACGCAAAATACAACGGACACAATTCGTACAGTGTCGCAATGTGAGCGTCCAGGTCATTATCCTTCGTTGCTCTGACGCACCGAAGGATAAGCCATACAGCATCCATGTATGTCATCCAGAACTGCGCAGTCTTCCCTAGACTTCCCTGTCTCACGCTGTCCTTGAAACTAGAATATCTTTGGAACAAGTTTTGACAGGTATCGTTTGTCATGACTCTCTTCAAATTCTCAGAATTTGGTGATTCTGAAATTTGGTTAAAGCGTTTTGAGCCGCTTCGTCCAGCTGTTGTTCCCCTATTGATGCAAACTCAGCATACAACAATCTTTCCAATGCCTCTAACGTGAGTTTGTGAACGCGCATAGCTCGATTGTAGTGTTTTCCAGACAGAACTCGATCCAAAGATCCACTAGCACAAATACCTGCTTCAATGACAACATTACCGAGACCGCTGCCTTTCATGCGCTTGCCGAGGGCAGCAAACAGAGAACATATGGTATGGAATACCCCCATTCTAACAATCACATTGTTGAACTTGAGTTTATTTTGCCAAACAAGAGAGTATGCCTTCTTCGCTACTGCCAAGTCGAATGTGACTATAGCGAAATCTTGGCCCACGCTTTCTGATGCTCACTGGGAAACTTCAAGAACATGTTGCACGGTGGCATTCTCTGTTATAGAGGAATGAATAGGCGGCATGTAATCAACCGTGGACTGTGACTGATATGAATCAGAGGACTCAACAATGTTAGCGGTTTCAGAAAGCCAACCACCCCATGTGGGTACAGTCTGCATTCCACAACTCATCTTTCGACACAACATCCATATGAAATCAGAAAACTCAATATTGGCATTGCCTTCTGTTGTGGGAGGAGCTATTTTGCTAACATCAAGGACAGGTTCTACCTTTGCCTTTGCGAAGCAAGGCTTTAGTTCTAGGGGAGTGGGATGCACCGTTCTGGCACGAGACTTTGGGTCCTGACTAACAGTAGGAATTGCTATCTCTTCCTGTCCTTGAACCTCCTGTATAATAATACCGTGAGTTGAATGGGTGGTACCAGAACCCGATGGTGTTTCCTCATCCAAGTCGAAGTTGTCCCAACAAAGGTGCAAAACTGCATTATTTGCTCGCGATATTGTTGGTGGAAGGACAGATTCACTTGCTGTTATGCTATTACACATCGCGGTCTCCAGCTCAAGAGTCTTTGTATACGAAATGCAGTGTCCAAAACGGTTTAAAATTGTGACTATTTCCGCACTTCCAGTCAAGTGCCGAATTGTTATTGCAAGAAGGACATGTTTCGGCATCGTCCATTCGCCATTTGTTGTGGCATAGCATATATCCTGAGAACATGATCTGACAATCCGGTCACCCTTTGCAGACAGGGATTTTTGTGGTTTACCGGAAATTACAACAGAGAGTAATTTCAACAGCAATTCCGCCGGTTGCCTTTCCTCTGATACAAGCCAAGACGCTGTTGGTGGCCAGGGCATGTCTGTGGACGTTGCCCGCGAGAAAATAATGTAACGTCTTATGGTCATTGCTGCTTCCTCAACCATCCGTTCATCTGAAGCAGCAAACTCAAATGCTTTTTCGACAGCTTGACCAGTGGCAACGTCAACAGAATAAACCAGTTCCCCACGATATGAAGGTTGCCAGAATTTAATTCTGTTACCAAAGTGCTTGATGAGTTTGTCTTTCAGTTTGTCTGTTTTGTAGTTAGGGTTGTACATGTCTGGGAATTTTTCCAACAGGAAAAATAGATATCTTTCCCGTAACGTGGATATACGCTCAATCTTCAGATATTTAATTATGTTTTCTTCAACATAATTAAATATAAACTTAGCTGCTTCAGCGTGAGCTTGCAACATTGCGATTGTCTCGTTGGGCTCACCAGTGTCTGTTTCTGGTCTGGCAGATGGGGTGCCAGTATGTCGAGTGTATTTGCGCCGACAACAGTTATGGTAGTGGGCTTCGCGTGCTACCAAATCTGTGTCACGAATGACACGTAAAATTGACTCATCATCTTTGCTTTCAGCCGCTGCTCTTATTGATGCTTCTGTCGTTTTTGTGACACATTTAACAAGTGATTGTCGTGTTCCTTTGACTTTAATATTCTTCTTGTTACAAAATAAACAACTATCAGATGGGAATAGGACAGAGGAGGAAGCAGAGACCTCAGATGATCGTTTTGTCCTTTTTGCCATACTTGGACAGTCATCACTCTGCTGTCCCCCTCCTTCCCCAGAAAGATCTCTTTTCATCCTGTTAATGAGAGTGAAAGTTTGGTAGCACCAACGATGATGACAATGAACAGACGAGTCAAAGGTGTTGGGTAGATTATTGCAAATTTCATCAAGCCTTTGTTCTGCAACGGTTAAAGATTGCTGAAAGCTGCCACCTGTTTTATTTTCAAAAAACAATTTTCAGACAGAGGCTTCAACTCCATATCGGACTTATTCCGATCAAAATGTACGATACAGACCCTCCCCTTTTCATCGCTCTGACCGATGTATATTGATCTACGTCCCTTTCCCTTACCCTTATAGGGGTTCAGTTGAACGGGATGTTCCTTCGACATTGGTCATACAATAAAATAATGATTTAACAATATGTCAAAAGTGTGTGTATGTGTGCTGAGACACTGCGTATGTTGAAACGTGCACTTGCCAGAGATGCGAAGGTTCTCTGCTTGAATTGCATCACGTATCCGTATATTTACAACAAAGAGATAGATGGCGCTGTGACTTAGATTTCGCGAATATCCGGGCTCTTCAGTGGACAGCAATGCTTGAATTGCATCACGTATCAGTATATTTACAACAAAGAGATAGATGGCGCTGTGACTTAGATTTCGCGAATATCCGGGCTCTTCAGTGGACAGCAATACAAAATCTATGGAAGGCAATATGTTACTTTGAGTGTGCTTTATATCATATAAATTATTAAATCATACAGTAGCTAAAATAATCGTGATCTGTCTCCCAAAACGTATTTTTGACATTACGAATTCGGTAGAAAATCAAAATCCAATATGAACATATACATATTGCAGCTATTGCGTCACAATGACGTCATACATTTTTCACATTTGTTGTTCATTGTATCTCAACTCTTAGGCCATTGTATTATGCACATACTGATACCCAATATGCTATGCTTGGATAGAAAACTACCGTACATTCTCATCTTAACAGTGTGTATACCCCCATCTTCCATGCATTTACGAGAGAAACATGGGTACCTAACTTAAAAATGCTATATCTCATGCAAGCCCCAACACCCAAGATGCTAACAGGCGGCATTCGAACGCTAATACATAGGGCTTCCAGAAAAATATAGCGTACAAAATTCCCAAGAGGGGGGGAAGGGGGGTTATTGTCAGCTCAAAGTCTAGTTGACTGACAACTTCTGACGAAGTTTGTTATCTTGAATATACAATAAAATAATGCACCGAACCTATGGTCCAAACTACATTATCTAATGAATACATTTTATGATACTGGTATGAATCATACCGGTTGTACGACCAAGTTGTACTCATTTTCAAATTTACTATTGGAAAACGTTATACGATCATCGACGCCCAATTCCTCTATGTTTGCCGGCTGGCTGTCTAATATCAGCTCTGGGGGTTGTATCCACATCGTCTCACTATCAATTGTTTATTCTATATTTCGTATACCGAATATTAAATAGTTATGCAGTAGCCGGCCCAACAAACTCTCTTCGCCACACACTTTCTTCCGAAAACACAATTTTTTGGATAGGAAATATGGAATTATCCATCACGTATCCTGGGAAAACTCTAGCATAAACAGATTTCACTGTTTGCTCTGCTGAGTGTGTTACTCCTCGGATACCCCAACCACCCCACCATCATGTCGCCAGTGCAATTTGCATTTCTCTTTATACAAACATAGCATAACTGTCAAGTACCTTGGGGAACTATGCTTAAGACATTCCAATCATCCTCACAGTTTGGCGTCTTTGTATTCATGACTGCCTGGTCTGTGTAAATGGTTCGTTAATCGAAACACCGACACATAAGATTCCAACGACTCTAGTAACTCAACATCGCTGAAAGAAAAGAGAATTCTTGCCGAGTCGGAACACTATTCCTTAGAGAGTCTGTCGAATAGTCAAATATAAACCTTTGGCTATTGCTTCATTTGGATTACGAGCGAAAGAATCTCGGACTGTCATGACTGTAGTGAGGTAGGTGTCGTCTACAAGAGAATTCTGCGTCAATAATGGAAGAGAACGTGCTTTGTACGACATTCAACACCAAATCCGTGAACTGAAAATTGTAAAAGTCACAAGTTGGTTTCCTGTAAGAGAGATATGGTTCCCAGTTTCCAATAATTACAGCATCCTCGTCGCTGTCAACTCACCTTTCCTAAAACTTATCTTTCACGCTTTGATTATGGGAGATCATTTGAATCCCATGGAGATATAAAGTACATGAAGTTCGATCAGAACCGAGTTCATCGAAATTAGGCACAAGTTATGCAACGTACTATTGTAGCGTAAGCGATCTTGTACACAACGATCGTTTCATTGTGCAATACCTCAGAAGAATTTGAAAAAAACAGAAGTTTCTTCAAAGACGTTTTTGGCGTCTATTGTAATCTTCATATTTCCACCGGATTCAAACAAATTCTTCTAGGCGATATATGTCAAAAGTGTAATCGTTTCTCTTGTCGTGGTGAACCCTTTTCACTTATATATGTCCAACTATGATATTTATTCGACCAGATGTGCATAATGTAACTTCAAATCATAATGCTTGCTATAAAATTAGATGATTATAAAAGAATGGCACAAAATCGAACACCACCTGTAAATAACGTACTTGTCCATGTTCGAAGATTGCCTTTCGAAAACGAAGAATTGGCGATAAATGACCAACTGCATATCTCATAAATTCTCCCCCTTGTAGGAATTGAAGATAACCATTCATTACGCAGAAGAAATGAACGTTCATTTCCTTCAACTATGGCAAATCATTATGCCTCCTCACGTACGGTGTATGCCATTCTAAGAAAGCAATATTGGGCGTGATGGTGCCTCCTATTTCATTGCCGTGTTAATTGTCGTGTGCTCAAGGGAGATAACTTTGTCGGCTTCCGAGACCACTTACAATTCCTCCGAGGTTGCCCAAACGAAAAATTAACAACTGATAGAAATGCACCAAGGCAATAACGTAAAATACAAACTCTTCGTCAGATGTAGTGAGTTGTAGAGCCAGCTCGATACTTTCATATCGCAGCCTTCATGGTTATTCACCATATGATTAGTTCATTTGTATTTGCTGTTTCCTGCATGTTTGTAAATGGTCGTCTAGTGAGCCAGCCTTGGATTATGAACGCGGATATTCTTTAATGAACGACGGCTGAATTATGAATGACGGACCAGACGCTTGTAATCCCAAGTGATTGTGAGGCAGTATGACGTTTTCAGCTGCTGAAACAAACTAACAAATCGCTATTTTGCTCTTCATCTCGGAGTTATTAGCAAGGAAATTTGAAGACTAACTTTTCACAAATCGCTGCATTTTCAGATAATTCGGTTCTAGAAATCAGAGGAACAATATTAGCACAATATTCTGAATTCTCTGAAGAGATTTCAGGTAATATAAAAACTCGTTTTGAAGAATTTATGTTTCTCAGTGTAATTGAATATAAACTAATACTTTATGCAAAATCTTAAGTAGATCAAATTGTTTGATTTAAATAGTATTTATTTACATTCACAATTAGTGGGGAGCAAATTAAGGCAAGCTTATTATTGTATCTCCCGCATACAGCAAAAAAGTAAAAGAATGAATTTAGTTTAACAGTATAACATACTTTATGATCGGCTCGGAGAGATAAGTATTGAAAAAGAGGTGAAAGTAATAATAATAATAAAGGAAAATAAAGAAATACATACATATATCTGCATTACGAAGAGACTCGGGGTGTCACTGGACAGTTTGACTTCTCCGTCGGGTCGCTGATCGTGAATCAAAATCATTTAAACAAGTTCGCGGATCCAAAATTTATTTTGTTCAGATTTGTCCTAATCAAGCGTTTACTTTCTGTGATGTAGGTTCCTAAGAATTTCTGAATTTTAATATTTATATTTTCGTCTTTGTCGTGATCGCCAAATAACAAACGTTTTGGTGTAGGGATTTCGCGACCTTTGAAAATTGTAAACAAATTGCTGAGCAAGTGAGTCCTTGGCTTATGAAATTTTGGGCAATGAAAGAAGAAATGATCTACTGTTTCGTCAGGATACCCACAGTTACATTTTGTAGTATCTGAAAGGAAATTATTAAATAAATGTCTCTTCAGATGGTTACATCCATTCCTGAGTCGACATAGTTGAATATTCTCATTCCTAGGACATACATAATACCATGGCGGTGGAGTGGAAATTTTATGCATATTCTGTAATTTTCGTTTGAACGCAGAAATTGTAGGTGAGCTAGTAACCGGTTCAGGGAGAGCATTCCATTCACGGAGTGTGGTTGGAAAAAAAGATCCTCGAAATAATTCTGTTCGACATCTATACGATGTGAACTGGTTTGCATTGCGAGTGTTATAAGGATTACGAACGAAAACGGGCGCGGGGAGGTGTTTCAACAAATGCAGATTCGTCATGCCACTGGCAATACGGTAGAACATCACGAGTCTGTGAATTTGGCGTCTTCGTACAAGTTGTTCAAATCCTGCTTCAATATACAGCGTTTCTGAACTAACACTTCTGGTAACACCTGTATATGGTTCTGAGGGCGTCTTTTTGTATATTTTCTAATCTAATTATTTTACTTTGGGGCAGGTTATCCCAGACGATGTCAGCATATTCCAGACTTGGTCTTATGAAGCTCTTGTACATAATTTCAAGGAATTTCCGATCTAAAATATATTTTAGGCCTTTGAAAATTGGGAGTTTGTTTTGGGCCTTAATTATGATATTTTCCGCATGATCATGCCAATTGACTTTGTTGTTGAATGTTATGCCAAGATGTTTGTGATTTAGCGAATGATTTAAAATTGAATTTTCAAACATAATCGGGAAAGCCGTGGGGAAATATCGTAGGGAGACTAAAAGGGAAACTGTTTTAGTGGCATTAAAATCAACGAACCATGTTTTCGCCCATTGGAAAATTATATTTAAATCCTGGTTGATAGACGTAATCTGGGCGTGAAGGTTGTCTGAAATTATGTATAGGCAAGTGTCATCAGCAAATAAACGGATGTTGTTTATAATATTGCTAGGCAGATCATTTATGAATAGCAAAAAGAGAAGAGGACCAAGGACAGAGCCTTGGGGTACTCCTGCGTGTAGACGTAGATTCCTTATTCCTTACCATGCAACACGACTCGCAAATAGCTTTCAAACCATTTCAACAAACTACCAGATATACCGAATTGTTGTAATTTGCGAAGTAAACCACGATGCCAACTCTGTCAAACACTTTAGATATGTCAAAAATAAGAATAAGACCTCTATTTGTTCGTCTAAAGCTTTAGTTATATCGAAGTAACTATCAAGTAATTCAGTTACTGTTGAGTTGTAGGGAAGAAACACCGACTGATGAGGTGTTATATCGTGCCTAATGTAGTTATAAAGGTACTTAAATACAACTCTCTTCATAATCTTACTTAGGCAACTCAGTAACGATATTGGGCGATAGTTAGATGAAAGATGATGGTCGCCTTTTTTAAATATAGGAGTTACATTAGCTAATTTCCAGGCAGTTGGGAATGTTGAGGTTTTCAACGAATGGTTGAAAAAACGAGCAAGAAAAGGTGATAATAGACGCCGAGATTCATATAGGCATTTTGGACTGATTTTGTCAGGCGACGGAGAGGGCGACGTCTCCTTTCAAAACGCGACGTCGACTTTTTCCGTCGCGCATCGCGCGACGGACATTCGCGTCGCGCGTCGCCTTTTGGTTTACAAAAGAGCGCATGTCTGGGGAGCATGTATTCCATATTGTTCACGAGACACAATAAATTATCAATCAAATTATGAATTGAAGTTTGCCACTATACGTTGTACAAACGTATTATATAAAATTCACAATCTTTGTTAACATTCTTCTTTTATGTAAAGGTGTGTGTGTGTTTGTACTGTGATGTGTTGTATTATGGTATATTACACCGTACTGTATGGTATGGTATTGTTTAGAATTGTATTATTTTGTAATGTATTGAGTTGTAATATGTTGAATTGTAATATATTGTATTGTAATGTATGGTATTTTATTGTACTGTATCGTATCATATAGTCTTGTTCTGTCTCGTATTGTTTCGTTGTATTGTGATTTGGGGTGTTAATTTCGAACGAAAAAAACGACTGGAAAACAGAGAAAAACTAATTAATAGCTTGTGTAGCTCAGAGGAAATGTGGGATCTTACTGTTTTCCGGCCGAAAACGAAAGTAAAATGACCCCACACATCACCTTTATTTTGACAGCATATAGTCACTAGTCTAAAATGGCAGAAAACAAAGCCTTACTATTAAAAAGGGTTGTATGATTCGAGATAAAATGCAACGTGGCGCGTTTTATCAGGAGACATCAGGATGTATCCAGAATGTAAGATCTCACAGTTCCATTGAGCTACACAAGCGATTAATTATTTTCCCTCTGTTTTCCAGTCGTTACTGTTAATCCTGCAAAATAGTTACTTACATACGCTTTTGTTCATTATTGGAAACTTGAATTTAATTTACGTATTAGTCCGGCGAAATAGTAGCACATTGACAAGCTAATAGATGCGAATTGTCCTCTCGATTGAGGGGTGTGCATTTTGTGGAATACAGGTACCAGTGTTCGAAAAATAATCAGAAAAAAAACATTTCAGACAGCGAAACAAATATATTATGTTGTACATAGTCTCCATGCATGCAAAATATCTTGTCATTCTTGCTATCTTGCAGTAAATTCTCACCAACTTACCAACACCGGTCAGGAGCTACAAGAATCGAAAATCACAGCTGTGAACATTATACTAGTAATTCATGCTCCACAGACATGCGAACTTTTGTGAACCAAAAGTCGACGCGCGACGCGAATGTCCGTCGCGCGTCGCGCGTCGACTTATTAAAAGTGGACGCGCGACGGAAAAAGTCGACGTCGCGTTTTGAAAGGCGACATCGCCCTCTCCGTCGCGCGTCGACTTTTATAATGTTAGGAGATAGGGCAAAAGTCGACGCCGACTTTTGAAACACGACGTCGAGTTTTGGCCTATTTCTTTAACATTATAAAACCCGACGCACGACGCGCGACGAAGAGGGCGACGTCGACTTTTTCCGTCGCGCGTCGAGTTTTGATTCTTCAAAAAGGCGACGCACGACGCGCGACGCGAAAAGTCGACGTCGCGATTTGTAAGGCGACGTCGCCCTCTCCGTCGCCCTCTCCTCTTTTACAATGCTAAGAGATAGGCCAAAAGGCGACGTCGACTTTTGAAACACGACGTCGAGTTTTGGCCTATCTCTTTAAAATTGTAAATTACAAGCGTCTAGTCCGTCATTCATAATCCAGCCGTCGTCCATTAGAGAATATCCGCGTCCATAATCCAAAGACCTATTCCATTTCCATATAACAGTGTTAGCACCAAATTCAAAAAGACAAAAGTATACATAAACATAGGCTTGTTTCCTGCAAGAGAGAAGCGGTCAACAGTTTTCAATGATGCCGGCAAGATATCATGATGTTCCAAAATATCAAATCCGTATCGCTGATCAGTATTCTTAATCCATAATATTCGTTATAGAGTCGTCATCTAAAAATGATGTACCTCAGTCACGCTTTGATTGTGACTGTTCATATGAGTACCATGAGGATCTTGAAGTACCTGGGCTCATACGGCCCCTAGCCCCGGGTTAAGCGGAATTAGACACATGTTACGAAACGTAGCCCCATAGATCTTGCACGCTACGTTCGTATTTTGCTATCAGCATGCGATATGTATCGCCAAATTTGAGAAACTTTGAGTGGAGGCGCTTGGTGGAATAGCCTGTTTTATAAGTTTCTGCAACAATGTTTTGTGACGTTGATTAAAATCATCACATTTTAACACAGGATCTAGCAAATGCTACTAAGCGAGATATGTATACGCTTAAGGCGTGGTGTCCTTGGCTCGGAATATTACTATCCAGAAAGGGATAGTTTACGTGATGTCGAAATTGTAATCATCTCTTTTGTCATAAAGTCACGAGAGAGAATGCTCCGCTTCATTTTTATAGAGGTAGAGATCTAAATAAGATGTGCCTGTAGGGCTATCTGTAGTTTCCTTCAAATCCAGTGAAGGTGGATATATATCCTTTCACTGCGTCATTTATATAGCGATTATCCACAGCGAGAAGATCGTCTATATAGCGTTTATGAATGAGAAGGAACGGGCTTTGAATGGATCGGTTTTTGAAAGCGCCTGCATATAGTCAAGGGTTCTGTAAGAGAACAGATACAGGTCAGCCAACAGGGGGTGCACAAGTAGCACCCATTGGAATACCTATATGCTGCTGATATATTGTGTTGCCAAATTTCACATAGATATTTTTAATGAGAAATTCAAGCAACTCTATAAACAAAGAAACATCCCATGAATGATATCTCTTGTATGTAG
The DNA here is from genome assembly GCA_036873755.1 of Hanleya hanleyi. NCBI lineage: Eukaryota > Metazoa > Mollusca > Polyplacophora > Lepidopleurida > Hanleyidae > Hanleya > Hanleya hanleyi. The sequence goes on along the minus strand of JAVTVY010044360.1, from coordinate 544 downwards.
TAGAGCTAAAGAATGCTTTGTGGCTTCCGACATTAATATATCTACGATCAGTTTTCTTGAACACAAATACTATTAATGAACTTAGACGTTCAATAAGGTCCTGATGAGGGATTGTAGTATAGAGAGTCGAGAAATCCCATGTGGATACATGTCTGTACGGTATGTGACCTTTAGCATCAAGTTCTTCCGTAAGACATTTTGAGTTTTTCTATATCCACATACATTCAACGCCAGAGTTTTTAGAAATAGTGGCGCAATACCTTTCCCAAAATGCTTTTACCTCCTGAAGGCCCTCGTCAATAGGGTTGAAAGAAGCTTGGTGGTGCAGCTTCTAGAACCAGCTATGAATCTAGCTTTGTATGGTGATTTATGCATTTTGGGAGTCCAGTATATTTTTGGCATGTCGCTATGATTGGTTGGAAGACAAATACCTCTTTCCTTGAGAAACTTTTTGTGATTGTTAAATAAATCTTCCAGAGTAAATGCAGTTTGGGAGTAAGTAGACGTACTTGATGAAGATATGTCTACACTCAATTCTTTAACC
>JAVTVY010044359.1:0-21752 GCA_036873755.1 Hanleya hanleyi | reverse complement strand
AACACCTACTGCGATAGAGAGCTAAAACATCCCCCAGTAAAATCCTCCCATCCGACCACCCGAAATCACGTCCTATCTCTATCAGTCTCAATCCCTATCTGATCTATCTTAGTGCATGCACGGAGATTCCCGAAGTTCTAGCCTCGGGCCTAAACCGGTTTGGAGTAGTTATTTTCGAAACCAACCCGGATGAGGCAATCTCCTGGCATGTACGATTTATTTCGAGATAACAGGGCTAGCAGTCTGGATCGTAAAGCTATCTCTGCAACACCCCTCCTCGTTTTCTTTTTGGCAAGATCTTACTTCGCCATTATAGAACCCTTCCCTATCCCAGGCAACCGCCTTTCCAGCCCTGACAATTACTAAAATGCGAGACAAAGACGTGCATTTTCCATGTTATATCACATGTGTCAAAATGCGTAACTTGCAGTGTACAAAAGTACACTGCTCCCTAAAAGCACCCAGCTTCAAATAAAATGGTAACCATCCCACTAGTACAGTCTCATTACCAGACTGTCTATAATTACACCCAAACCCACTAAAAATCTTACTCAAATGGTCAGCCTCCTGCGACTGATCACTTTATTTCTCAAAAAATAAAATCCGCAGGCCAGCTTACCAGCTACATGACCGCAATTAATACCAGAACATCATACAATCCACGACTGGAACAGGCCTCTGATCTAATAGCCGTCCGGACTATTATTTGGGCTCCCCATTCTCTCTCCCCTAATAATTTCAAGGTTCGTCTTCACCAGCGGTCAACATTTTCTAATAGAGAGGGAACCTACAGGGACGAATGTATGAGGAGCCAGCAGTCTGTGTGGACTCGATGACCCAGCGCACACCCGCCCCCGCAAACGGCTACCTCACCAGAGAGAATATCCCTCAGAAAAACTGAGAATGAAGAACATAACCATCAGCCGTAACTCCCACAGATTTCAACCTCACACAAAAACAAATCATTGAGCTCATAACTAGACGAGGGTTGAGACTATAATCAAATAATGACGCATTTATTCACTCCTCGAGTGGTGGCTATCTTGCCCCACCGAATTCACGATCAATTATAAAAAGATGGCAAATAATAAAGTCCCGCCAGGGCTCCATGGCCAAGACATGGGATGAAGAGGGACGCGTCTACCTCAACCCCAGGTCTCCGACATGGCTACCCGCACTACATATCTTATTATATCTCCTCCAAGTCACTCCATATGTTAAACTTCACCTCACATATACTTTCATGAACATACCACACAGCTAACACACACAGAAAAAACCCCACAAAGAACACACAGTTATAAAATCTCAACAGTCTTCATACACAGAAATTCTCTAACCACACAGCAACTATCGTACCCAGGCGTCCAGCACCCGGTTCTCTCACATAGAATACTCAAACGCACTTAGTTCATCACAACACATCAAATTCTCCCATAACTTACTACAAGTACACCGCCACAGCGCAAATCAAAATTTTCGAACAACATCCAACTCCCGAATACACACCAGAGTTTCTCCCATATTACACGTGCGACGCCGCAGCACAAACCAGTGTTTTCCACACACTACACGTACGGCGCCACAACACAAATCAGTGCTCAACACACCGGAGTTCTCCACACACTACACGTACAACGCCACAACGTAAGCCAGTGTTCAATACACACCGGGGTTCTTTACACACTACACATACAATGCCACAACATAAACCAGTGTTCGACGCACACCGGAGTTCACACGCTACACGTACAACGCCGTAGCGTAAACCACAGTGCTCAACACACACCAGGGTTCTTCACACATAACACATACAACGCCACAACGTAAATCACAGTGTTCAAAACACACCGGAGTTCTCCAACACACACGATAACTCCAGAACAATATTTCCGAATACACATTACATTACACAGCACATTAGCAACAATTTGGGTCCAGAACTCAATTTCACAGTGCTCCAAATAAACATGCTATACAACAAAACAGAAATTCAAAAGCTCAATTCCACAATGCTTCAAATAAACATCCTGTACAACAAAACCAAATACAATTTATCCTCCACTGCATAAACGTGATGGTACACATGAACATATCCCCACAAAGCTGTCACTGGCAGAAAAAATAGAGCCCACATTAAACAAATCACCACTCCCTAAAAAACTCAAACTGAAATACACCTTCCTCTCCCAAACAACCAATACCCCATCTCCAAAATCCGCTACATATACATAGGCCAAGAGAAACTCACAACGTTGCCGCATGCCGTCAACCGAAGAAGCCAACACCACAACCCCAGCACAGCTAAAACCTAACACAAACAGTTGTACCTACCTAACCAGCATTCCCATAGTGTTCATTCCCCAAAATGGTACCTGCCTAACCAGCATTCCCATAGTGTTCATTCCCCAAAATGGTACCTGCCTAACCAGCATTCCCATACTGTTCATTCCCCCAAATGGTACCTGCCTAACCAGCATTCCCATACTGTTCATTCCCCGAATTGGCAAAGTCAAGCCCAGGAGACTCCTAAAAATGGCTCAAGTGGCCGGGTTTAGGGAACGAGTAACATAGTTTCGGTGGTCGGAAGGCCCGTGATAGCCAAGGGCGAGGGAACCTCTTATTTATCCGCCACTGAATCAACATTAATCACCCCCACCAGACTAGCCGTTCCGTAGACCAAAGAGTAATGCAAAAGTTACAACAACGACTGCGGTCCCTGGAAGAAACGGGGGAGGTAGGTTTGGACCATGAGTTCAAGAAACTTACATGGAGCGCCAGCGTCCGGCAGATTTTCTAAAGGACATCCCGACATCGGCGGTCCAACTCGACCTACCGGTGGTGATTCACTAGATTGGATTATAAGGGCTACCCTCCTCAACCAGTCGAGCATCTACTCGACCTAACCGAAGACAGTATGCATTAACCTTCTCATGCACATGGCCCACCTCTTTATCTAAGTCCAAAGATTTCTTCTACTCGACATGCACTTCGACCACTTCTCACCCCCTTCATTTGTTTGCAGTGCTTCCTCTATGATCATTAACGCATTAACGGCCCTTAATCTGCCATGTCAACCAACGTGGAATGATATATATGGTATATGCATAAAAAAAATAAGGAATACTCAATCACAATCCAGTCAAATACATTCAAAGACTTTCAGTAATTTTCCAATTCAGAAACTCACTGAAACAAATGAAAGTCAGTCCAAAGTGGAATGCCATAAGGTTGCTGCAAACAATTCAAAAGAAATAAAGAATACCAATCACAATCTAATCAAACAAATTCAAAAACTCTCAGTGATTTTTCATTTCAGAAACTCGCTGAAATAAACGAAAAACAATCCACATAACTTGTCCACTAGTGTCAACTCCTCACGCTCAGTGGTCCTCCACTCCAGAAAATCACGGGAAAAAAATAAAACAGTTCACAACAGTATGTCCAAATTTGACACCAAAAATAACCCATAGTATCAACTTCTCACGCTCAGTGATTCTCCACTCCAGAAAATCACTGAACCAAAATACAGCAGTCCACAGCAGGATGTCCAAATTTGACACTAAAATAACCCATAGTTTCAACCTCTCAGACCCAGAAAATGAAAATATTTAAACATGTGCATTGCTCATGAGTTCAAAATAATAAAACACATTCATGAACAAATGTACACGTGTTACCGCAGTCAACACGTTTCAGTGTGCCTATTCAGCTACATACATTAGCGAAAAAGAAAAAGAACAAAACCCATCTCCAGAAAAAGTGCAACACGTGTTACCACACAGTCAACGCGTTGCAACTTCTCTGTTAATCTTACAACTAATTATGTATAGAGCACTAAAGAAACCCAAGCTGGACCTTGGAGGGAAAAAAATCAATTATCAATTGTGCCCGAAACCAAAGCAGGCCACCGGTGTTCAAAATAAATAAACTTTCAGTCAACACGGTCTCCCGTGCCTGGTGGAATGCAACACATACTAAAAACTGGATTTTAGATTGGATCACATCGAGAAGTTATAACTCCCGAGTTCAAATACAACCAGGAAATAGTCTGTCTTCTCAAGATGATAAACTCACTCATTCACAACACAAAAATATATGTAAACTATTGGAAGGCTCTGATTGAGCTCAAATAATTTATGGAATAGCTTCAAATCTGGTTCAGTGGAAGTCAGAAACCGTTTATGCACCACGAGTAAGTGCTTTGCGCACAACGGAAACTGAATTGTAACCAAAACACTATATAAAACTACTTTCCATACCCAAGATTTCTAAACCCTGTATGTTTATTCTGATCTCGGGAAATAGTACTGTATGTTGGAAGATTCTGATTGAGCCTAAATAATTTAAGACAGCTTTAAATTTAGATTAGGCAAAGTCGGAAACCGATGGGTTCCTACATCGGAAACTGACCTATAACCAATTTCCACATCTGAGAAAATCTACAACCTGAATGTCTTTTGAGTGAGCGAGTGAATGGAATTTAACGTCGCTTTCAACAATATTTCAGCTATATCACGACGAACCAACTAAGCACCACCCAGCCCAGGAAGGTCTTTCGATCAAGGAACCAGCACTCTCTCGTTTATTCCCAAAATAATTCCAAATGTGTAACCAAAGTCAACAACCAACATTTGTTGACATGCTTCCCTAAAACCTTCATCACCCCCATAGTGTCCAACATCATGAACAACCCTCAGTCTATCATTCAGACCCCTCGCGGATGAAACATAGGCATGTTCTCATTCAATTAAATTTCAAACAAAACATAATTTCCTGAACTGATCCAGAAGAAGGGAGAAAACAAAAACTGGAAATACATGTCATTAACTCAATTCAGAAGAATTGAGGAAAGTCTGATTATCACACTGACAACACCATGGTGTCGCCATGAAGGTGAGTCGCATGACTGGCAATGCCCAAACTATAAACTGAGCAATCAAAATCATGTATTGGACAACCATAATTTTGTCAATATACATCTGTATTAATCCAGAAAATCGACCCGGTGAGCATTTATTGTTAGCCGACCAGTTGACAGTCGACAAATTCGATTATCATGAACACCACAACATAAACAGAATTATACAAATTAGGGACCAACTGTTCAAATATATATTGTGAAACACAAAGAAAAAAACGTGTTTCTGTGTTATTAGGATGGGAAAACGTTAGCAGAAAAAAAAGATCAACCGTTCTCAAATTAAATTGAACCGCGAATAATCTGAGCATTTTCTGTTAACCCACAATCGTATTCCCCACACAAACCCCTCTCAAACGCCAATATCAACTTTACTTCAAAATGTTCTATCATACATTAACACAATCACATAGCAGAAATATCTCGCACAAAAGTCAATCCACACAGCGGAAATCTATCACACAAAAGTAACACCTGGAGCGACAATGGAGAAAAATCTCCTTAAAAATTCAAATTTTCCCATATACTAGCTCTATACGATAAGACGATACAAATATTTGAACATTGTTTAGCCCTCCCGGGCTCAAATCGCATTAAATACAACTGAGTCAATTCATCCGGTTTTTACCAATCTATTGGTCACGAACGGTCAACATGCCACTACTAATAACATACCGCGTTTATCACAGGACAATAAAACTATATATACGGCGACGCCAAGTTCAATAAATGAATAGAGTAATACACTATTTCCAAGAAATGTTGGCTAATTGAGCTGGCTATTTACCAGAAATATATTTAATAGCGGACCGAAATGAGCACATCAAGTCTCTCAAAGAGGCGAAACGATTAACTGCCACATTACACAGACCTATATATGTTGTCGACAGTGCCAAATTATACTGTGTAGGCCTTATTTACAGCACAGCGCGTCTATCACGGGGCAATACTACTGTATATACGGCGACACCAAGTTTAATGAGCCAATGTGATACACTATTTCCAAGAAATGTTGACAAGCTCAGCTGGCTTTATACCAGAAATGTATTTAGTAGCACAGACCGAATGGAACATATTTAATAGCCCAGGCCAAATTGGACAGAACTGATTTCCCAACAAAGAGCGGCGAAACGATCAATTGCTATAATCACACGAACTTATGTGTTGTAGATGGTGCCGAATTTATCCTCGCGTTGGCCGTACTTATAGCATAGCGCGCCCATCACAGGGCAACAATACTGTATATACAGCGACACCAAGTTTATTAAATGACTCCGACCGACACACTATCTCCTAGAAATGCCAGCCGGCCAACACCAGAAAAAATATTTGATAGCCCGGACTGAAATGAACAGAATCTCCCAAGAAAGGCGAAACGTATACCTGTGACACCACACAAGGCTGTGTGCAAATTACTATTGCCTGAGCCAACCAGCCAGACAAAGAAAAACCTGCTCTGAACTATTCCGCAATCAACAGCCAGCGAGCCGTGAAAGAATTCATACAGAATCTTCTACTAAAATAGCCCATATATGTCAGGATGGCCTTCTCCCGGTAAAACAATTCGACCAACAATCTACCCGTGGATAGTCGGCCAATACAACAGGGGTTGGGAGTTCGCGAACAAAGGGAAAATGGCCGGCTTCCATACCGTGTCGCATTTGTTTACCGGGAAATTTTATCAATGTTCCAGGTATAAATGGGATCCCAACCCTGAAAATAAAATATTCTTTCACTTTGACGCCAGTTGTCGTAGTGATGTGTGCCTCGGCTAACCTCCCATCCGACCATCCGAAATCACGTCCTATCTCTGTCAGTCTCAATCCGTATCTGATCTATCTTAGTGCATGCACGGAGATTCTCGAAGTTCTAGCTTCGGGCCTAAACCGGTTTGGAGTAGTTATTTTCGGAACCAGCCCGGATGAGGCAATCTCCTGGCATGTACGATTTATTTCGAGGTAACAGGGCTAGCAGTTTGGATCGTAAAGCTATCGAATTGATTCGAGTGTTGTGTAGCACATGTAAATTCCCTCTTCACCTTTGGATTACAACTCACTTTCCCGCTTGTTCTGTTCATGCCAAATATCTATTCACTCGGAGTAGTTTCTATACGCACATTGTACAACAAGTATGAGCACATCACAGACGGGCATATCTTCAGAAATTCATATTGTCGCATGCAATATTCAATCAATATATATATTTTTAATTTTGCAGAGGTGTGCTCAGATTCGAACAAGGCTTGTCCATCAAATGAGACATGTGTACTTCGTAACGCTCAGGGAGTCCGGTTTGGTATATGTCAATGCTGGGATGGCTACCATCGATTCGGCAGAGGTGAATGTATAGGTAGGCACCGTTTACTTTTTTTAGCTGCTGTCGCACTAACTGTTCAACACTAATGGTAGTATTATGTCGTATTACTTATTGCACTCTATGCGCGAATGTGTTAAGTATGCCTGATGTCAATTATATGATTTCATTTTGTTCGATTTTAGATGAAGACGAATGTGCTGATAATGACACCAAGGACTGTGAAAAACACTCCTTTTGCTTGAATGAACCAGGAAACTATTCGTGTCCATGTTTAACAGGATATGAAAGGAACAGCGCTGTGATTCCAAACCGATCTGCTTGTTCAGGTGAGCAACATTACAGAATGTTTCAAAGGGGCATGTATGCGGCAAAATGTTTCACAGTCTAGAGGTATTCCGTGTTTCGTTCTGCAGTATGTTTTTAAAGTACGTTTTATAATGGCAGTGGTGAATGTTTGAACGGTGCGAACAGTAAAGCTAAGCTGCACAAATACAACAGAAAGCAGATACCAATTCACAAAGAAAGGTGGACCATCATCAGGTTGCGTAGTCCGAATACGAAATACCACCAATCATAATTAAAATATGTCAAGATATAGAGTACCATATCTTCCAGTAAAAGATAATCGAAACACCCAAGATGGACTATTTTTAAAACTTCTGAATTTGGATAAAGCATTGGACATAATAACACTTATCATATACCTATGCGTGCTAGGATAGTGATACACACTCGCGCTTTCTATTTCCGTATCACCCTATTCGATATCTGTATCGCCCTACTCGGTAACCGGAACTACTTTCGCCTATGACCTTGGCAACCTGTCGAGGAAAGCCCGTTCTGTTCTAATAATGGAACTGAAAACTTCACACATGCTGATCCGTTCTGAGGGCTATTTCCAGATCAATACGAATGGATTTACGCTTGCGATATGCATATACACTAAACCTATTCTGAGTCTGATTTTGGCCTTCGTGACCGTCAATCTGAGCCTTGTTAACTTATGGTGGGCCGTACTCGCCGTAAACCAGATGATACTGTGCGACAAAATCATTGAAAAGTTCATCACATAGTGAACAACAGCTTGCGAGAATTAATTTTAATAGTAGCACTGAATTATGTAAAAATTTCAACAAAAATAATCTAGCCGATTATGAGAACATCCGTTTATTTCAAGAATCAAAGTCAAATATAGGCTTGTTACCCGGTATTCGAAATTATTTCTTCATGGCGAATACAAATGAACGAAAGACAAACTCTTTGGCAATGGCTCTACAGCGTGACCACGTTGTCAGCGACAAGAACTGAACGAAAGCATGAACACACGCCTACTCTGGCTCGTAATGTTGTTTAATCTATATGTTGTAAGTCTGTTAACGTTGAAAATAAACACGCCGATCAATTCTCCCCCGTTCGTTCGTCTTCGGTGAAGTGATAACCGATGCAGCAAATCTCAATTTTCAGGCCGCCTACACGCTCCCCATCTGGCCATGGATTATCAGTGCAATTGCCCCTGCAATTTATTTTTGGCCCAGTGTCGCGTGCGCGGATTTATTCAATTATGTCAAATGAGCCTTATCACGTCAAGTACACGATCAAAGCGCGTCATAACACATAGCTCGGGATTCAAACGCCATATTAGGCGAACAAAAAACATCCTAAGAGTTCGGTATATGATAAATATATTAACAGGATACTGTGTTGTTCCCTCACTTTGTATCAGCTCTCGTTCTCGGAGTCTGGATCGCTGCATCAACCTCGACCTGCGGCCTCGGTCGATACGACGATCCAGACTCCGAGAACTCGAGCTGATACAAAGTGCGGGAACAACACAGTATCCTGATAATAGATATATATCCCCAAAATTTTAAGTTCACGGAACCGCCGTGTATTTCTTTCCAGTATGCTAAATCAATACAAAGTAAAACTGTAATTACTCTAAAGCCATAAAAGAGTTTGATTGGAACGAATACACGTCCGATGCCTAAACATGTAACTCTTCGACATTCACCTATAAACCATTCAGGCATATTGTGACTGGTAACCTCGATATAGTATGCACTATTTGTCTTAAAATACTCATGATGAAGGGAAGAAAGTATAGAGAGCTGTGGAATATAAATCTTATGGCCGACTAAAAGATAATTCTCCGCTCACTTGAACAGCACGATGTTGAATAATCGAAACGAGAAAAGAGTAGAGCCAAAAGTGCTTACTGATTGATTGGGTTTGCCAAAGGCAAGGTTGTCGAAACTATCCGCCACATCGACAAAAATGCCCTTTCCCAAGCAAAACAGACATAGAGATACACCAACGCGCAAGAAGTTATTCCAGACCTCCAAAATAAATTCTTTATTGTTCCAGCAAACAAGGTCCTGTGGAGGGCCTAATCGTGTATTGCGCCTAATCGTGTTAGCCACAAATTGTGTAAAAAAAATTGCGCCTAATAACGCGTTGCGCCTAATCGTGTAGCAAATATACGCTTAGTGGTGGAACTGCGCCTGATCGTGTACGACATTTGCGCTTAATGACGGAAATGCGCGTAATCGCGTACGGAATTTGCGACTATTTGTGTATATACGCCTAATCGTGTAAGGAGGCTGCGTTCAATCATGCAACTGCTCCTAATCATGTGAACCATCTTGCGCCTAATTCCGCGTTGTGCCTAATCGTGTAGAAAAATTGCTCCTATTTGTGGAAATGCGCCTATTCGTGTGGGAGATTTGCTCCTAATTGTGGAAATGCGCTTATTCGTGTAAGAAATATGCGTCTAAGCGCGCTTATTCGTGGAAATCATATTGCGCCTAATTATGTGTTGCGCCTAATCGTGTAGAAAATTTGCGTCTAACTGTGGAAATGCGCCTAATTGTGTATAGAGACTACGCCTAAACGTGCACAGCGTGAGGACATAGAAGTGTCCATGAAAGTGGCAGGTTATTTCTGTTGGAACTTCAAAATAAAAACAGTGAATAAAGGCCAATATTTCAAGTAGTCTGGTGTTTTCCCGGCACTGGTGGAAAATGAATATCCATCGAGTAGGGATTGTTGTCGACTTGCTGTCGTTTAGCTGATTTCCTAACACGGTAAAACTGTAGGAATTGTACCTCTGAGAACGATTTATACCAGGGATACATCGCTTCAGTTGTAAAACTCTTTAACACTATACAAGAATTCAGAATATGTCGTTGGCAAAGTGTGCCTGTGCCTTACAGAAAGATATCAGCATGATTTCAGTGAACTGAGAACTTCGATTGCAGATATAACATCTGAAGAGAATTTTATTTTGTATGATAATCTAAGAAGCCACTTCAGTGGTATAGTGAGCATAAATCAGCTCTTTGTCGTGGAGGTTGGCTGCGAAGGAGGATGTTGGTGTCACTATCAGTCCAACAAGGCGGTCGTATATAGGCAGGTGTGGGGCGTGATAAGGAGAACCAGGAGTTTCACTAAACGAGATCCTTGAAGACCGGCATTCGCAATAGAGTAGTATGAGCCGCAAGGGCGGATCCAGCAAAAATTCATAGGGTGGTCAACTGTCACAGCCCAACAGGTGAGAGTCCAGCGGTCGCCAAGGCCCCGGAAGCTTCTGGGTTCTAGATTGCCAGAGATGCGTTCTGAGCGTTTCCCAGAAATAAAACTGATCATAATGTATGCAGATTTATGGTTCTATTTTCACGATTTATTCGCAAATATAAGCACGCATCGATAGGGAAAAATAGTCTCACCTCTGCCTGCATTCATTTGACTTTCTAGTTCTATTTAAAACATACAAAATGATGACTTTTAGTTCATGGAAGGGAAACAAATATACCTTCCGATACGATTCATTCACGCAGAGATAAAACAAGGAAATCCTCGCAGCCCAACAAGCGAGGGTCCAAGGGCCGCCTAGGCCCCGAAAGTTCCGAAGTCCCAGATCTCCGGAGAAGCGTTCTTAGCGTTATCCCGGAAATAAATTCGAACATAATATTTGCATATTTATGGTTCTATTTTCATGCGTGAAAGTTTGTCAGTTACTTGCCGAAGGGCGGTGGTTCTCTCCGGGTACTCCGGCTTCCTCCACCAACCAAACTGACTGTCACCATATGAGTGAAACAAAGTTGAGTGTGACATTAAGCCAAATTCCCTCTCTCCCTCCCTCTATTTTCACGTTTGTTTCATCGATATTGAAAAAAATCATACTTATGCCTGAATTCATTTGACTTTCTAGTTATATTTAACAGATAAAAAATGAAAGAACCAATATGATATCGGATCATTTACACAAAGCTAAAATAAGCGATCCTCACAGCTTGACAGGCGAAGGCCCAGGTTGCCGGAGATGTGTTTGAAGCTACGTACACATGTATACGATTATCCGATAACGACAATGCGACAACGACAATACGGCAACGGTTATGCGTTTTTGGTGTACACATGACTACGGCTATAAGTATAAAAGCGGATGCAACATGAGAACATTTCTTACCGCAATGGACGACGACGACTCAAAAAACGCGTGTGTTGTTGCTGTGACGTCAAAAAACCGCACGACTTATGTCCGACAACGGCAAGAAATCGATCCAGAACCGATTCCAATAATAGACGGATAATCGTATCGCATTGCCGGATACCCTTATCGCACTGTCGTAATCGTTACGCATTCATGTGTACGGACCCATCCATTTTCCTACGATTGATTTGTTTGCCGTTGCCGTATTGTCGTTGCCGCATTGTCGTTATCGGATAATCGTATACATGTGTACGTAGCTTTACGCGTTTTCCCGAAAATAAATCTGAACACAATGTATGTAGATTTATAGTTCTATTTTCACATTTGTTTCGCATAAACACGCATCGATATTGAAGAATATGCCCGACTCCATTTGACTTCCTGGTTTAACGTATACATACAAAACAGCACTACACGTGGTGCGATCCCGGCGATAATATCTGATTATCCAACTTATCGCTAAGGCTAGACGGCTGAAACTTACCCCACTATATCTTTGAGCCACGCTCTACAAGAAAATGTAAAAAATCCAAGATGGCCGCCATGATGACGTCACTGTGACGTCATTTTCAAAAAGAGCATTTTTGGACGATTTTTTGGTCAGAATTTTCGATTTTTTTATTTTTGGTTTTTCTTCGAAAAAACGGTATGATAAATTAGTAAATAATAATCTGATATGAAATAAAATAGGTTTTACCCACTTCTCCATACAGAAAAGCATTTTTTTTTGAAGGAATATGACGAAAACATCACTTCTCAGATACCTCACATGGATACCATTTTGAATTTACCCATGAGCCTCGTAGGGTCATGCAAATAGGCTCAAAATGATCCCAGTACGATAATCTAAAAAGTCAAGGAGTTTCAGGTCTCAATTATATGTCGTTCCGGAGATAGGAGCAAAAAACAACAGGGGGGGGGGAGAAAGTGTCCCCCCCTCAGATCAGGTAGGGTTGAATAGTACACTCATAAACTAAATGAATATATGATGGTCAGTTTGATACACATATAGATACTTTAATTACATCATCCACATTCATTTAGTTTACATATCATTTCAAGACATTATTTCTACGTGGAATCACAGGGTTCGCTGATCCCTCAACAAACAATTTTGGAGAGGTTTTATGGGGGGTAGTGGGGTTTCGGATCCCCCTGATCCCCCGTAGATCCGCCCTGCTGCCGTCTGCGCAAGAGCACGACCAACGAGTAGTATAGAAAGTCTAATTGGGGTAGTGTAGGCAGTTGTAGAGTCGTATACGAAGACCCCGTGGAGCGAGTTGCATCAAACGAGAGCCCGGGCCGGGCATTCCTACTAGAATCGTATAGGCCGACTGCGTATGCGCGTACGGCATCCGAGTGGTATATAACGCCCAAATTGGTTGTATAGGGAAGTGTGGAGTGTGATACGGAGAACCAATGGGGTGAGGAACATGTGGGTTGCACTAAACGAATGCAATAGAGCTTGGCATTCCCACTAGCGTAGTATAAGTTTACTTATCACGTGCGCACTTCCACAGAGTAGTGTACAAAATCCAACACGGGTCGTATACGCAGGGGTTGCACAGATGTCACAAGTAGGCCACGTATCCAAGGTCATGCAAAATGCTCGCATGAGTAGGTCAAAGGCCAACCCAACATGGCGGCACAAGGTCAACGATCAAGGAGTAATACAGAAAGGGCAAACGAGGACGACTAGATGTCAGGGGCTGTGTACATGACATCATGGAGCATGATAAGGAAAATCAATGGGAGAGTGAGAGACCAGGAGGTTTCACAAATTGTCATCTCTGGCCAGGGTAGTTAGGTGAACTGAGCATACGCAGGATCGAGTGCGTATGTAAACAAGGTGTGGAACGTGGCAAAGAGAACCAGTAAGGTGAGAGACAAGGGGTTTTCCTTGAACGAGAGCCTGGGAGCCTGACACTTCCACTAGGGCGGTTAGGCAGACTATGTATGCGCGCACGGCCAAGCAGTTGTATACAATTTGTAAATCGGGTCGTAGGCAGGTGTAGAGTGATACAGATAACCCTGGGGTAAGAGACGTGGGGTTTTCATTGAACGAGAGCTCTTGAGTTGGACTAGTCTGGGCAGGTTGGTTATTGGTAATTGGTTATTGGTCAGCCAGGGTGACAGCATCTGTAAGTTACTTTTGAAGAAAAGAGGGAGCCTTCCGGACATGTCGCAAGTCTGAACATGTTGCATCCTGCTGTTCTGAGTGATTACTTGAGTGGACCAAGGAGAATCCAGCATGTTTGTTCAACCAATAAGGACCTTAGATCGAACTAAGCAGGAAGTTGAATTTCTCCAGTTGTATTAATACACCATACACGAGCTCAGCACATAACGGCGACGATGGACGCGAGGCTTGAACAATGCTTCAACTCTTTAGCGATTCAGGGTCATTTCAGGTCCCCTCCTCCTCTACTTCTGGGCTCTGAACCACTGAATCTGGACCTGAATCCAAGCGCTATTTGACACCTAGCGGCGAAAATCATAGTGCGGATCAGGTATGGATTTGCGGGCGTCATGTGCGGAACCAATGCGGATTGCGAGCGTCACGTGCGAATCAAGTGCGGATTGCAGGCATCATGTGCGATCAAGTGCGGATATCTCATCTTACGGAGTCCCGACCGGGTCACTGCTACCTGTACAGCAGAGTTGTCTTCCCTTAATATGAAGATGCGCCGCGATACATTCGTCTTTCCGGTCATATGATAAGTTGTCCTTAGAACTGCAGGCTATATGATGCGTTGGTGGTAGTGAAATTGTCTAGGATTCGTGGGACGGTGGGGGCGTGCATGCACAGGAGTCACGTGACTTCCGGTTGACCGTTGACCTCAGACTTCCTGTCAGCTGACTTCCGGTAGACCTTTGACCTTGACCTATGTATGACTTACCTCTGACAAGTCTGGAGATGATTTCGCTGGTGACTTCATCCTGTGCGGCGTGTTAAACAGAGAATCAACGGGTGGAGCGGCATGGTGGTTTCACCAAATGGATCCCTAGAGTAGTGAGGTGGACTCCCATGCGGTATATCGGGAACCAGTGTGGTGAGCGACATGAGATTTGCACCAAACGAGAGCCCGGAGCCAGACATTCGCCCTGAGGTAAAAAAGATCGACTGCACGTCGGCGCAGAGAAGTATAGAAAGCACAATACGGAGCGCGATAAGGAGAACCAGTGGACTGAGGGGCATGGAAGCCAGGCATTGGCACCAGAATAGTATGGGCTGATTAGCCCCACCAGACAGGTTTGGACAGGAGGTATTTTGCTGTTCTCATTGGGTGTTGATTGGATCAATCAGATCCCATGACTTTCTCCGGTCCAAAAATAGATCGCTACAGCGCTATGAACACCAGTTCAGCACACAACTGCGATGATTGACGCCAAGCGTCTGAATGCTTCAACGCTTCGGCGCTTCAGGTTCACTTCAGGTCCACTGTTCCTCCTCTGTTTCAGGGACCTGAGGTGTTGAGGCGTCTAGACACCCTTCGACGCCCAGCGGCGAAAAGGAATGAACGCTTCAAGTGCGGGTAGCGAAAACAATTCAACGCTTAAAGGGCGGACGCTTCAACGCTTCAAATTCTGGCTATAAAATGATTTGTCTCCCCTTAGTATGCAGGTGGTGCTGCGATACAGTCGTCCTACGGGATATATGTCGAGTTGTCGCCCCTTAGCATACATTGTGGCGCTACAAGACATGACTGCTTATTATACGGGCTGATGGCGTCACTCCCATGAGGGGAGTTCCCTCAAACTTTTCCAGGAAGACGCCATCAGTTTGTGTAATCCACCCCCACCGGCGTGCAGTCACGTACACACACCCACTGATGACGTCACCGTATGACGTCATTGCAACCGGGACCCCTGGGCCATTTGCCGAAAGAAAATTTGGCGGCAGTGAGGTATTCCGGGGGTCACGAGACCGGAAGTCGCGACTGCGCAGGCGCGCCCACACCCAACCACCCTAAAACTCCTAGGCAATTTAACATTTTCCTACTACTTGAGTTGTCTCCCTTTAATATACAGAATTTGATTCGAGATATGACAGCTCATTATACAGGCTCTTGTGCGGGTCCCCATTTGCAATGTTGGCTGTTTCGACTTTTGATAAGTGAATCCAAATTTTCAAAATTGAAGTGCAGGATTTTCATCGGTTGGTGGAAAAAATTGGAAAAGTACAAGTTGAACATATCAAAAATACCTTACTCCAACTCTCGCGAGAACTATCTTTAAGGATCACAAAAACAATGGCGGACATCTCGTTTGAACGCTTTCGCTTACACACACACAAGGGGAAGATCCGCTTCCCCATATCTACATTTTCATTACTTTGTATGGGTTGAAATTGGCCGATTTCGGAAACATTTCATCATGGCCATTTCGACGCTTTTACGTCCTTTTGCAGCATTAGCTCCGAGAATGAAATGATGAATCAGAGCATGGTTTTAGAACAAATTCTATCCGATATCCGTGAACTGTTCTTGAGGTTTAGTAGCTTTTCACAAATACAGTCGAAAAACTTGTATTCGGGGTGAGCACAGCAATTCAATAAATAACTGTCTGACTTAGAGTTTAATTAGCCGCTCATCATGATGTTCCAATCTTCAAATCCGTATTCTTGCTCTATATATGGTCGTTTTCATGACTACACCATCATTACACGATTAGGCGCGTTGAACACGTTTAAACGCTACATGTCTTCACGTTGTGCACGTTTAGGCGCAACCTCGATACACGATTAGGCGCATTTCCACAGACGCAAATTTTCTACACGATTAGGAGCAACGCATAATTTCGCGCAAAATGATTTCCACGAATAAGCGCGCTTCCACGATTAGACGCATATTTCTTACATGAATAGGCGGATTTCCATAATTAGGAGCAAATCTACTACACGAATAGGCGCATTTCCACAAGTAGGGGCAATTTTGCTACACGATTAGGCGCAACGCAGAATTAGGCGCAAGATGGTTCATATGATTAGGAGCAGTTGCATGATTAGACGCAGCCTCCTTACACGATTAGGCGGATTTACACAAATAGGCGCAAATTTCGTACACGATTAGGCGCAGTTCCATCATTGAGCGCAAATTTTCTACACAATTAGGCGCAACACGTTATTAGGCGCAATTTGTTTACACGATTTGGCGCTGACACGATTAGGCGCAAATACACGATTAGGCCCCCCACAGGCCCAGAATAATATAATATTTATATGCAAATAATAATATTACCAAGTGTTGGTCCTTCACTGAAATTAGTTTGGAAGATATATTCAACAAAAACAAAGTTTGTCAAGGAAAGATGTATTTCCGTTCCTACCACAAATTGTGCTGGACTCCCATGATGCATAAAACACCATACAAAGCTAGATTTATAGCTGGTATGTCCACTTTGTTAACAAGAGCCCTGCAGGCGGTCAGTCATTTCGGGGAATTATTGCGCTGCCATTTCAAGAATTTCTCGATTCTCTATACTACTAGTCCTCATCAGGACCTAATTGAACAGCTTACTTCATTAATAAGATCGACGTTCAATAAAACTGGTCACCGATATGTTAATGTCAGAAGCAGTAAGGCTTTCTTCCGTTCTACTACTCGTAAAGGAAGTCATTCTGTTTTTAGAATTGCTCAAATTTCTCATTAACAATATCTATGTGACATTTGGCATCTATGTTACATACCAACAGCGTATAGATATCCCAATGTGTATAAATTGTGTACCTCTATTGGCAAACCTAAATCTCTTCTCGTATGAATACGCCCATATGCAGTATTTGCCAAAAATAACCATTCTGAAGGTCGTTTCATTTCAGTTACCAAACTCTATATATAAGATCTACTAGCACTGCACCTTCCATATACTCACTTCATCGTATTTGAAAGACACTACTTATAACCTCGATAGGACAATACCTTCACCTATAACGTTACAAGAATGATCAGGGCTTTCTTTCACGTTGAATCTGCGGCAAAAGGGACGGCTACAATTTTGACATAGCTGACTTTCCATTTATATAAAGTAAGTTAGAGAATGACCAACCAGCATACAGCGTGAAAATAATTCGCCTGGTAGCATTTGCAGACTGTGCTGATTTCAACCAATGCCGCAGAATATTATTGTGAGAACTTATCAAACACGGTTATTCCACCAAACGCCTTCAAATCTTCTCGATTTATGTGTGAATATCGCATACTGTTGGAAAATACAATTGTAGCGTGCAAGTTCTCTGGCGCTTTGTTTCAGAAATCTGTGTTTAATTCCGCTGTCTAATTCTGCTTAACCTTATGCTAGGGATCATTTGTATATCAGGTGTTTACATTTCCGTGGTTTCAGATCAGCAATTACAATCAAAGCGTGCCTGAGACAGATACTGTGGAAAACGACTTGGAAATTCATTTGTACAAAAATAGTGGTCAATGATTAGACTATTGTATGTAAAGAAGTCATCATATCGTGCTGACATCATTGAAAACTGTTGAACATTTCTCTGGTAAGAAACCGTCTTGTGTTTTACTATTTTTATTTCGTACACATTTGGAATTGGTGCTGTCATACGAAATACAATGTAGGTCTCTCGACTATTGTGGACGACGATTGAATATTAAATGTTGGATTAGATATCTGCTACCAACAACACACTGAACAAATATGTTTCCACGATGTGGTAGCATTGGTCACAGAATGTGCCCTAATAAAAATAAATAATGAAACAAGTGTCCCCGGGTTTGGCTTCGTTTCCTGTTCAAGCGACACAGTTGAAGCTTTTTATAGGTGATTGAGAAATGACGAAGACCTTCTTGGATCTCGCTGATTGTCGTCGTTGCATAAGATAACGGTGATATAATCATGTGTGTTTATGTAAGACGGGCGAAAACTGCAACCTGCGAAGAAAACCCCCTGTTCTCAAACACAGTAGGCCTATATTATATTGTAAGCTGGACAAACTGAAAGTTCAATCAGACTGAGTTAATTGAGGAGAGACCAATCACAACGTAGTACCGCGTCTTAATGTTTGGCGTTAGCTGCGCCCCAGAGATGTTCCAACGATTCATCCAAAAGGCATTTATGCGTGTTGACGAGGTATGCGACATCTACGACGATGAAGACACATTACGGGTCAGTCGAACAACATGACGAGCGTCTCGTGAAAGTCTTTCACGTGATTTGAAACTAAACGGAAACCTTGAGAATCATAAGAGCGTGTGGGCGTTTCTGCATGTATCTCTTGGTCATGGGGTTTGTTTTACTAACGGACGACTAACAACTTGAGTTAAAATACCCCCCAAAAGCAAATTCAATTGCCAGGATATAACGGTGGTTCTTGCGCACACAATCATATCTGTTCCAGGTACAACGATAAATAGTTATTGTGAATTTTACAGTAAATTACTGTGCAGTTGCCAGTTGCCAGTAAAGTTTTACACTACAGTATAAGTTACAGTAATAGTTGAGCATATTTTACTATGAAATTCACGGTAATCATGTTCCCCACTGCAAACGAAACTACAGTAATTTAATTAAAAAATAGAGTACAAAGCAATCTTACTTTACTGTAAAATTTCAGCATTTTTTCTACTACTTTGAAGGAAACCACAGTGAACTACTGCTCAAATTACATTAATAATCAACAACAACAGTAACCGCTGCTATTGTAAACAATTTAGTAACAAATGTTCTTACTGTGGTGTCAAATTCAGAGCAATTCTTTCCACAAATGTAAACAGTTCAATAACATTCTCACCGCGCGTATTACAAACTCAATATTTGGACATATTGTATTTTCCGTTTAAGTAGCAAAAAAGCTAGCTCTACATTTCACGTAAACATTTTGAGTTAAACAAAAAAATAGACAATTTTGGAACTAATGTAAATATTTTTTTTTTAGAAGAAAATATTATTTTCATTTGGATATGGCCCCGCCTGATGTTCCACGATTGGATAAAAAATTTAATCCTGAAATAATATACCTCTGTATTAAATACTATGTGATGAAGTTCAGATTGGACAGTTAATAATAAGAACGATCAGGTTGTTTAAAGTCATCAACAATCTTTTTCTGCGGAACAAAACGAATAGCTGTAAGGTGTTATTTCGGCAGCATGAAACAAATCTTTACCACTTTGGAACTGTAAATCTACCTTGGCTGATACCAACAATGGTCATAGAAAGCCATGGTGCAGTTGAACATTTTCTTGCCAGTAGGGTGAACAGATTCCTTAAAACTTTTTATTTTGTTCCCAAACTAATGTCCCTTCTGCTAAGCTTTTCTTTAGCAAAATGTCCTACCTATTTGCAAACGATGACTAATGTCTCGGCTAGTTGATTAGATAGAAGTCGGAAATTTTTCTTACTATAATATGTTGATAAACACAATATTTATCATATTTTTTAGATGTCGATGAGTGCGAACCTGGCAAGGTTGCCGTATGTGGGAACAACTCCACATGTATAAATCTACCCGGTAGTTACAGTTGTCTGTGTCCGGCAAATTATACAAGTCCGTCAAATGATGAAAAGAACTGTATACCAGGTAAGTTATGCTCTTACGTGGTGATTATATAACGATAAACGGAAACATCTTGGTAGCTTTGCTGCTTCTTTAACCCTATCGGGCCTGCCGGGGGGGGGGGGGTCGGCGGAAAGTGCGCACCCTCTATATTTTCGCTATCGCTAAGGCTAAAGAACTGAAACTTACCACACTAAATATTTGGGTCCAGCTATACAAGAAAATGTAGAGAAATCCAAGATGGTCGCTATGATGACGTCACTGTGAGGTCATTTTCCAAAAGAGCATTTTTGGACGATTTTTCGGACAGAATTTGGATTTTTTTTCATTTTTGTTTTTTTCTTCCCAAAAACTGCATTAAAAATGAGTAAATAATAATCTGGTATGAAATAAAATAGGTTTTGCCCACTTTTCTATACAGAAAAGCAAATTTTTTGAAGAAATATGACGAAAACATCACCTTTCTGGTCCCCCACAGCAATACGTAACTCTCGGTGTACGAGTTTTTCTTTCTGATCATTATTATTCGGTGTACCAAGTCCTAATCAGACTCGATATCTTCCAATCCGGGAAAGTCCGTGGGCAACCTGTCCTTGAAGAGCTGTTTGCGCATCTTGATGGCGTTTTTAGGGCCTCTCTTTGAGGTAAACCCATATCCTCTTCTAAGTATCTCTTTGTTTTCATGATGGCCCTGTGGTCAGGATCACTTTTCATTTCAAGAGGAATCGAGGTATAGTTTTCATACAGAGCCATTGCAGATTTTATGATTCGTGGTTGCATGTTGATATAGGCCTTCTGTAAAGTCTCTTCATCCTGTCCATCTGCCTGGATAGCAGCGGCGTGTGCGTCAATAGCCTTGTCCACAATGCGATCCCAAAATGACGGCTCCCCTTCGTCCGTGTCTGAATCACCCAAACTTTCGCTTTTCTCGGATGAGCTAGTGCTGTCCGCATTAGAGCATGAGTTTTCAGCGCTGTCATCGCCATATGATGAGTTCACGGTATCCGTATCATCGCATAGACTCTCACTGTCTACATCAGAGACCTCGTCGGTGTCTTCATACCCATGAACATTCTTCCTTTGTCTGATCATATCGTGGTACCTGGTGAACGATCGGTGACACTCTGAGCAAGAATAAGACATGTTGAACTGAGCGACAAAAATGAAATGAGTTAGTCTTTCTAATAGTGTTGTATTTATGAATGATGATCGCAGCGCCATCTATACACAGATATGAACTCACGCTGTGCATGGAGGGGGTCCTATCCGATTGGTTAATAAGCCTTCACGGCGTAATGCTTTGACATATCTCTCTCCCTTCACGTAAGGCGCTAGCATCGCTCATCTCCACCAACGTCCGGTAGTACCGGGCGTTTGCGCCCGCAAGCGCCCACGCAAGCGCCCTCAAAAGCGCCCGCAACGCCCACAAGCGCCCGTTTCAACGCCCTTCGATATCTGAGAGAAAGAGAGAAATCATTATATTCACAAGTTTTCATATATTTTATTAT
>JAVTVY010044358.1:0-20287 GCA_036873755.1 Hanleya hanleyi | reverse complement strand
GTGTGTTTGGGGTAGAGATGGACCGCTATGGGTCCGAATAGGTCGTGGAAGGTGTCAAAGCGAAGCTTGTGTGGGTTAGAGTCAGAATGGTGTGTTTTTAAGTGCAAGTCGCGTTAATCTGCGCATGCGCAGTTGGTTGTAGTAAGTAAAGTGACCATTTTGGGGCAGTACATGAAGGTATTTGGGGTCGACATGGACTATTCACGGTTCGAATGCGTCCTGGAAGGTGTCATCTTGTAGCTCTCGGGGTGTAGACCTCGATTTGAGGTCTGTTCACGTCATCTGTGACGTCATCGGTGACGTCATCAGTACGAGTAGTAAGTAAAGTGGGTATTTTGGGGCACTGAAAGGAAGGTATTTGGTGTAGAGATGGACCATCCTTGGTCCGAATGCGTCATGGGAGGTGTCATTTTGTAGCTCTCAGGGTGTAGACCCCGATTTGGGGGCTGTTCACAGCATCTGTGACGTCATTGGTGACGTCATCAGTACGAGTAGTAGCGAAAGTGAGCATTTTGGGGCAGTGAAGGAAGGCATTTGGGGTAGAGATGGACCATCCTTGGTCCGAATGCGTCGTGTGGGGTGTCATCTTGTAGTTTTCGGCGTGCAGACCTCGATTTGAGGCATGTTCGCGTCATCTGTGACGTCATTGGTGACTTCATCAGTAGGAGTAGCAGCGAAAGTGAGCATTTTGGGGCACTGAAAGGAGGTATTTGGTGTAGAGATGGACCATCCTTGGTCAGAATGCGTCCTGTGGGCTGTCATCTTGTAGCCTTCGGGGTGGAGATCATAATTTGGGGGAAGTCCACTGCATCTGTGACGTCATTGCTGACGAAATCAGTAGGAGTAGTAGCGAAAGTGAGCATTTTGGGGCAGTGAAAGGAGGTATTTGGTGTAGAGATGGACCATCCTTGGTCAGAATGCGTCCTGTGGGCTGTCATCTTGTGGCCTTCGGGGTGGAGATCACGATTTGGGGGAAGTCCACAGCATCTGTGACGTCATTGATTATACCATCTCTGTGCTGTGTTATACCGGAACTCAGAGCTCGGAAACGAAGTCATCGCAGGCATGCGCATCGTGTGTGTGTGTGTTTGTGTGTGTGTGCGTGCATGTGTGTGTGTGTATGCGTCTGTGTGTGTGTATGCGTCTGTTTGTCTGTGTGCATGTGTGCTTTGGTGTACGTGTATGTGTGTGTGTGTGTATGTTCGTGTGTGTCTGTGTGCATGTGTTCGTACGTGTGTGTGTGTGTGTGTGTATACGTCTGTATGCGTGTGTTTATTCGTGTGTGTGTTTGTGTGTGTGCGTCTGATGCGTGTGTGCGTGTGTGCATGAGCCGAGTTCTAAGAGCCCTGGAGAGAGAACAACAACAACAACAAGGATGACACATGAGAGAGGACCAATACATATGGACACATGTTCATTCATATATTTAAAGACTCTACCACCACCACCACCAACTCCACCAACACCACCACCGCACACCACCAACACCACCAACACCACCACCAACGCCACCAACGCCACCACCAACGCCACCAACGCCACCACCAACGCCACCAACGCCACCACCAACGCCACCACCGGGCGTTGACGGCCGTCAACGCCCGGTGGTGGTGGTGGTGGTAGCCCCCGTGTGGCAGAGCTCCGAGAGCTCCACGCCCGGCGGTGGTGGTGGGAACTCCCGTGTGGCAGAGCTCTTGGATCGGAGCTCTTGGAGCTCAACGCCTGTGGAGCTCAGATCTCGGAAGTGACATTTGCATACGACCTCTGTGAGTTTACTTCCGCTTCCGTTAACGTGACCGGAACTGACCTTTGACCCCGGCCCACGCGGTGTAAAGGTTTCCACCGCGGTGGTGACGTTGGTGGCGTTGGTGGTGGCGTTGGTGGCGTTGGTGGTGGCGTTGGTGGCGTTGGTGGTGGTGTTGGTGGTGTGCGGTGGTGGTATTGATGGAGTTGGTGGTGGTGGTGGTAGAGTCTTTAAATATAGGAATGAACATGTGTCCATATGTATTGGTCCTCTCTCATGTGTCATCCTTGTTGTTGTTGTTGTTCTCTCTCCAGGGCTCTTAGAACTCGGCTCATGCACACACGCACACAGACACACAGACGCATACACACACACACACACACGCATCAGACGCATACACACACACACACACACACACGCATAAACACACGCATACAGACGTATACACACATACACGCGTACACTCCTACACACACACACACACACACACACGTACGCACACATGCACACAGACACACACGAACATACACACACACATACACGTACACGCAAGCACACATGCACACAGACAAACAGACTCCTATGCCCACATACGTTCCTTATTAGGTGTGCGTATATAATTGTGCAACATTGTAGCGCATCCGGGTTCTTGTACATCCCTGACTGTAGAACATCCGGGTACTCCTATGTTGGCCTATAAGAGCCGAAAGTTTTACGGCATTCATCATTTCCAGATCCACAGCCGATATGTTCTCTTGCACAACTTGCTCGAAGCGCTTTCATCGCCTGGACAGTTTGCGTTGTCACACACGTGCATGCCACGAAGTACCCATGCATATATGTGCGGATTGTGATATAGCCTTTAAGCATCCCAGTCAATTGAGTCGCCACCGAAATGTTATACACGGATCACGCTCGCCACTCTCGAGACCGGATATTTCAGTTTCTATCGGAATGCATCTGAGAATAGAAGAACCCATGGAGGTCGATTCGCCGCGGATTGAAGAGCCGATGGATATTGATCTCAGTGTTGAATGAGAGAAGTAAGAGCTTCGAGCTTCAGTATCATGGATTGCCCGAAGACGTTTAGGTTACACTGAACGAAGATGGAACTTTCTGAAATGATGGCTTCTGATTGTTCGATATGCCCAAGATGTTCACTTGCACAACTTGCCAGAAGCAGTTTGCTCGAATAGAAAGTTTACGACGTCACGAGGCCTCCACCCACAACGATGCACGGTATACTTGTATAATCTGTGCACGATCATTCAATCGGGAGGATAATTTACTGCGCCATGAGAAGGCACTCCACGAGGGTGCGACGGTACAATGTAACGATTGTGGTCGACTCTTCAAACGACCCAGTCGGTTAAGACAGCACCAACGTTTGATTCATGCCCCTTCTCCACGATTCGGGCGACAACTTTCTACTAAAGAGGAGCCGCGGAAGGTCAGAGCCAGAGAAGATGAACCCGGGGAGACGAACGCCACTGGTGATGCGATGACGAAGAGCCCGCCTATACCCACAGTCCAGGAGGGCCTGGATATCCAGCCGGACCCCAGCGTTACGGTTTCGAGTCATACGCCTGACGACATCGAACATTTTTCGGAAGATGCAGTGGATGCCCCTAGCGATCTGCTACAGGACGACCATCCAGTGAGTGACATCTATCGGCGCCATTGGACCATGATACGGCACTGTTTCCACCGTCATCGCCCTATTCAAGATATCTACAATTTTCGACTGACCGACCTCGCCCGTCTACGCAGCTACGTGGAAGCCATCTTCAATGACCAAGCAACGTCCTTCAAATTAAATCTGGCGTTTGGTTATGTGCTGCAGCATAAGGAGACAGATCAAGTCCGATACTTTTACCCGAGCAGTAACATCCGGGTATTTGACCAACCGTTTACCATCATTAACCGGGCGTCGCTAGAGACGATGCTGGAGAACCTGGCCACCGTGGATCCCTTGGAATGGGCCCAACAACAACGCCCCAACACCAAGTGGATAGTGGAGAGGGTAACCAATGTTACGTTCTTCGTGGTTAAACTGACCACCACCTCCATCGGATGAAAGTATTCACCCATGCACTGATAGATTCTCAGAATGCGCAAACAACTATCTGAGGATATGTTGCCTCAACGGTATCCTGGCCTGCCCGACGGTGATTAGAATAAACGGTTCAGAGCGAACATGGCCGAAGATGGAACTTTCTGAAATGGAGACTTCTGATTGGACAAGAATACATCTAACGGACAGGAACGAATATGAAACATGCAAATGGTGGCCTCTGATTGGACAAGAATCTTCTTGAATTGTAAATATACCCAACGTGGCTCCCCCAGCGTGGGTATGATGTAACATTGGGGAGAATAAACTATATGAAAAAAACCTTCTTGTTGTTGTTGTTCCCTCATGTGTCATCCTTGTTGTTCTTGCTGTTGTTGTTCTCTCTCCGGTCTATATCATAGTGTTATGTTAGAGTGTTAAAGCGTAACGACAACGACGGGCGTCGAGGGCGTCACTGCATTTCGAAGAATTAGTGACAATTCCATGGAATATCAGAGCTTCTGAGCTATTTCACCAGGGCGTTGAAGCATTAAGAATGGCTTTGGTGGGCGTTGCTACAAGATGACACCTCACACGACGCATTCGCACCGCGGATGGTCCATCTCTACACCAAATAACATCCTTCACTGCTAAAAAATGCCCACTTTCGCTACTACTCGTACTGATGACGTCACCAATGACGTCACAGATGCTGTGGATATCCCTCAACTCGGAATGTACACCCCGAGAGCTACAACATGACACCTCTCAGGACGCATTCGGACCAAGGATGGTTCCTCTCTACTCCGAATACCTTCCTTCACTGCCCCAAAATGTCCACTTTCGCTACTACTCCTACTGATGACGTCAACAATGACGTCACAGATGCTTCGGACATGCCTCAACTCGGAATGTACACCTCGAGAGCTACAAAATGACACCTCACACGACGCATTCGGACTAAGGATAGTCCCTCTCTACACCAAACTCACCACCACGCACCCACAAAATGTCCACTTTCGCTACTACTCGTACCGATGACGTCATCAATGACGTCACAGATGACGCGGACATCCCTCAAATCGGAATGTACACCCCGAGAGCGACAAAATGACACCTCACACGACGCATTCGGACCAAGGATGGTCCCTCTCTACCCCAAATACCTTCATGTACTACCCGAAAATGGCCACTTTCGCTACTACTCGTACCGATGACGTCACAGATGACGGGAACATCCGTCAAATCGGAATGTACACCCCGAGAACTACAAGATGACACCTTCCAGGACGCATTCGAACCGTGAATAGCCCATCTCGACCCCAAATATCTTCCTTCACTGCCCCGAAATGGCCACTTTACTTACTACAACCAACTGCGCATG
Organism: Hanleya hanleyi; assembly: GCA_036873755.1. NCBI lineage: Eukaryota > Metazoa > Mollusca > Polyplacophora > Lepidopleurida > Hanleyidae > Hanleya > Hanleya hanleyi. Next base: position 15,106 of record JAVTVY010044358.1, on the reverse strand, counting down.
CGCAGATTAACGCGACTTGCATTCAAAAACACGCCATTCTGACTCTACCCCACACAAGCTTCACTTTGACACCCTCCACGACCCATTCGAACCAAGGATGGTGCCTCTCTACCCCAAACACACCCCTACATAGCACCCAAAATGCCCCCTTTCGCTACTACTCGTACTGATGACGTCACTGATGATGTCACAGATGACGCGGACATCCCTTAAATCGGAATGTACACCCCGAGAACTACAAGATGACACCTTCCAGGACGCATTCGAACCGTGAATAGCCCATCTCGACCCCAAATACCTTCATGTACTGCCCGAAAATGGCCACTTTCGCTACTACTCGTACCGATGACGTCACCGATGACGGGAACATCCCTCAAATCGGAATGTACACCCCGAGAACTACAAGATGACACCTTCCAGGACGCATTCGAACCGTGAATAGCCCATATCGACCCCAAATACCTTCCTTCACTGCCCCAAAATGGCCACTTTACTTACTACAACCAACTGCGCATGCGCAGATTGACGCGACTTGCACCTAAAAACACACCATTCTGACTCTACCCGACACAAGCTTTACTTTGACACCTTCCACGACCCATTCGGACCGTGAATAGCCCATCTCTACCCCGAACACACACCCACATATCCCCAAAATGCCTGCTTTCTATACTACGGGCCAGTCTGCGTATGCGCAGACTATTGAACACGGACGAACCATTAGTGTAGTGAAGTGCTCCTCCACGAGAGCTTCAAAATAAGACCTCACTCGACCCCATTGGACCACCAGGGACTCACCTAGACTCCAACATGTCCACCCCGTATGGCCCTACACACCCATAGCCATGCAATATAGGCCTATGGGCCTACCCAGGCCTTGGTGACTTTTTTCAAAAATTTCACCGATTCGCTCCGGGACCCTTCCTATCATGTTCTAAATGTCGAGACGTGAAAAACGAGACCCCACAACCCTACCGCAAATGTCTAGAAGTAGGTTTCCCAGTAGGATAAACATTGAACCTATACCCCCAGTATGGGAATATATATTTATATATATATGTCTATATGGGGCTATATCGTACTTTTTCAAAAATTTCACCGATTCGCTCCGGGACACTTCCTACCACAACCCTACCGCAAATGTCGAGAAGTGGGTTTCCCAGGGGGACAAACATCGGTCCTATACCCCAGTATGGGCCTATATGGAGCTATATCGTACTTTTTCAAAAATTTCACCGTTTCGCTCCGGGACACTTCCTATCATGTTCTAGATGACGAGACTAAGAAAACGAGACCCCACAACCTATACCGCAAATGTCGAGAAGTAGGTTTCCCAGGATGGTCCTATACCCCCCATACCCCATATAGGTATTTTCCCGGATTTTTAGATAAAGTCCGTATTCCGTATTTTTTCAGGAAAATTTTTACATACACCCACCCTGGAACTAGGGGGAGAAAACTCTATTGATAGGCAAGCCCCAATAAGCCCGGCGACCTGTATACCCCCCATACCCATATAGACATTTTCCAGGCTTTTTCGATAAAGTCCGTGTTCCGTTTTTGTTTTTTTCAGGAAATATTTTACACGCACCCACCCATGACCGGATGCCCCTTCACATAGACTTTGATACCTCACTCGACTCAATCGGACCATTATTGGCTCTCCTAGATCCCAAAACGTATATTTCCATACCCTTTTCCCACAATTCCCTAGCCCTGTCTGCGCATGCGCAGAATGGTGACTACGCTCGAGCCGCTAGTCCAGTCAGATGCCCCTTCACGAATGCTTCACTTTGATACCTCATACGCCTCCATCGGACCATTAGGGACTCCCCTAGATCCCAACACGTCTATTTCCATACCCTTGGGCCACCGCGCATGCGCAGAATGCCGATATATCAACCCTACACCCAGCCCATTAGATGCCCCTTCACATAAGCTTCACTTTGATACCTCACTCGACCCAATCGGACCATTTTATCTAGGGACTACTTTTTCTCCGCGGAAGCTTTTTCCCCGAGACCGAATCACCGCCAAAACCGCTGCCAAACCGCATCACCGCGGATGAATACATCCTGAATACATCCCCTGCAGCAATTGGAACTCTCCTGTGATGGAGGTAGCTTTTGGTCTTTCTGCCGGAACTATACTGCACTTGACCTCTGTGACCTTGAAATGAGGTCGAAATGAGGTCAATGTGCGCTGTAATGCCGTTTATATACTACTCTCGAGATACTGCAATACCAGAATTTGGCCTTTGATAAAATGGGCCACGGTCAATCAAATTGAAAAAAGCTTCTAGTCAATCAACAACTGCATATAGTAGTATGAATTTGGAGAACCTGGATGCATTCCTTCAAAAGGTATCACCAATACTCAAATTTGACCTGGACAAAATAGATGAAGGTCGGTCAAATTCAGTAGGCTTCTGACCCAAATTCCAATACCCGGCTTTAATCCTTCAAGAGATATTGTTAACAAGCAAGATGGATAGACAGTATCTTCACGACCTCGAACCCCCTCCAAATCAACATAATTAACCAATTAACAACGGCAACGAGTCCCTGTGGCGTGGCTGATTTGAATAAGAACCATACAGCCATCGCCCAAGTTTCGAGAATTAATTCGGACTGCAACACAACACTTTCATTTTACGGTCATACCTCACACCCACTGCTCTGGTATCGAGGAACGGGGTGTAAATAGCAGTTACAACATAGACTCCTCAGGATGAAATACACACTGTAAACACACCTGTTGTTTGAGCGACAACAGAATTCTGTCTGATATCATACAAACATTGGTATTTCACCACTATGTTCTTTAAAAATAACGGATTCTTCCTATGGCAACCAACGTAATTGTCTTCTGTTGTCAATTAACTTGATTATATTTACAGTGTACGATACTATTTTCTTACGTACCTCGATGTTTCAGAGCTAGCTTTTGCTTCTTTGACGTCTGCTCATGAGTTTCCAATAGCTTCCAGACTGAAGATATAAGAGAGATGATATGTTCAATCAGAATGAATATTTCCTCGTTGTCTGGAGACTAGGAATCAATAACCTGTCTAAGAGAATTGCAGCAAAGTTCACATTATCATATGATTAGGATTAATTTTAATTGAACCAGAAAAAAAGAGCCGAAAAACACAGGGGCTCGTTACCTTTGTTAATTGGTTAACTAGGTTACCCCTCTTAATCACCCTATATAGCAACGGTAACGAGCCCCTGTGGTTTTGACAGGTGCTGACTGCTGGTTTGCAGATTGAAAATTCGAAACGAGTTTCTCATCTGAGTGAAAAAAAAAAAAAAAATCCGCGACACTCAATCTGCGTATTCGGTACATGCATTTGAAACTTGATTATAAGTGTTCCTTGGGGCCGAAAGCATCTTCCCTAGCCAAATCGACTACCGGTACATCGCGAAGCTCTCTACGTAGCTTAGGTTGTGATGCAGTCGATCTGACTAGTGGTGATGCATCAGGAGATGCCCGCATCAAATCCCAACTCACCGTGAATATGTAACAGGATGAGGCTAACGTTCAGAGTGAAGGACACGATGACCCACGGAGTCCTGTGTGCTGTTCTCTTGATTGTCTGAAATTAATATTTTAATATTATAGGCCTATTATTGTATTAATATTAATATTATTATACTTATTATAGACTTATTATTAAAAGATTATTGAGGTGAATATGACTACAGCCTAATTTTGAGTGCGAATATTGAGAAATAGTTGACGTTGGTGTCCATGTGTACACTGTCAGCAATTCGTCTCTGACCAATTTTAGCGGTTGTTGGAATAAGTTGAAATAATGTTGTGGAATTCATCAACTGGTCCATTTTGAGCAATATTGAAAAGAAAAAGTACAAAAAAATCCCACAACGCCAAGTAACTCAACAATGGAAACATAGGGTTGGACGGTACTGAACACTGTGGCCTTCAAATCAGAAGACCATATCGTGTTAAAAACTGAACATTTATGTTCATATTCGAACATTAGAGGAACACGCGTGTTCAAAACTGATCACCACAATTAACACATATTCTGTAACACATTTAAAACACGCGTCCACATGAACATGTAAAAGTGTTCAATTATGCGTAAAAGTGTCAAAAAGTACACGCTAAAGAATGAACACTACTTCAGAATTCCAATATTCAACACTGGATGATATTGTGTACAAGCTATTCGAGGGTTTTTTTCTTATTGAAGTCGACATAGTTGATGAGCTTGATAACACTTCAGTGACATATTTTAAATGAATCTCTTTTCATACTAGTTTTCAATGTGTTCGAAATGTGTTACAAACTAGTGTGCATTCATTGTTCAGGACATGTAACAACAGTTTCGAGAGATTCTTACATCGAGGCACAGGGGCTCGTTACCGTTGTTAAATGGTTAAATTGTGTTGATGGGGGGGGGGGGGCGGGGTTCTTCACTATCCTCGACCCCTCCCCCAATCAACATAATTAACCAATTAACAATGGAAACGAGCTCCTGTGGCACCAGAGAGTGCATCTGCTACCCAAAGGTACCCCTGGCTGAATGGGTTGCTGCGTTGCTGCCGGAACTACGTGACATAACGTGACATAACGTGACATAACGTGACATAACGTGACATAACGTGACATAACGTGACATAACGTGACATAACGTGACATAACGGCAGACGATTTTCTGACTTTGTACAATTGTTAGATGAGAGACCGATTTTTGGTCACGTGACCGATATCCGTCAGATATTAAGGTGGCTCAAGACTCAAAACTTTGTCCGGTGACTACCATTATATTTTAACCCTACCTGGCCTGGGGGGGTGGCCGAAATGGCCCCCCTACCAAACTTTCTGCGCTATCTCCGGAACGACCAAGAATAGAGAGCTGAAACTCCGTGACTTTATAGTTTATCATATTGGGGTCATATTTAGCTACTGATACCTGGGTTGTTGTCAAGCAAAATAACGTTAAAAAACATTGGGGTCTTCGATCAAGATTTTTCTGTATAGGCGTCCAAACACCAACATGTCAGTAGATTTGGGACAAAATCAGTCTAAATTCATTTTGCTCATGTAAAGCCGCACTAATACCCCAATGTTTGAAAATTTCACTTTGTTAAGTCAAAAAACCAGGTGGCTTCACGATTTAATATGACAAATTCACAATAACAATGCTGTTATAATCATTATAACAGCATTGTTATTGTGAATTTGTCATTTATATACAAATTTCAAATATAATCAAGTTTTCGAATTGTAAGAGTCACGTTTTACGAATACAAAATCAATTTTAGGAGAAAAGTTTGCCCGGTGGTTTGTTACATCTGTTTTAGTAGTGAATCTCCTACATTGCGTCGATTAATTTATAAATAAAAACATGGTGCCTTCGATCTAATTTTTCTTGTACAGGGTTTTGAACATTCATACCCCCATTATCTTCAGAGATCTGTGACGTCAATTGTTTCCCCTCGCTGGCCTCTTTTGTGTCGGATGTGAAAAATGACGTTACGCTGTACGACCATGACGTCGCGAGGTTGAGTACCGAATCACCTTAAAGATTACGTTTAATAGCGGTTTAATGTTTTTGGGAATGGTCAAAGTTCAAGAACATCAAACTACTTGAAACCCTCCATTCACCGAACCTGTATGGAAACGGTGAAGGCCATGACATGCTGACCCATGACGTAGGAGTTTGACTACGATCGTTCATATCAAGCAATCGTAGCGAATGTCCTAGGCGACATTTCCATTGTAACGCCAAAAACGTCACAAAGCTAAAACGTAATGCCTGTGTTGACGTCATGATAATGTTGTCATACTAAAATTGTTGCGCAACGTACTTCACAATAGGACGTCCGATACAATCAACTAGTCGATATTATACGCCGTAATCGTAATCAGACTCTGACGTCATGGGTCAAAGGTTACGGCTTCAGTTTTACGTTTTGTGTTAAAAAATCCAATTTGATGACATTTTTTTTGTAGAAAAAAAAATATCAACTTCTTCTTCACACCGCTTCTCTGTAAGTTTTCATGCAAATTGTGCAGGGGATATTGGTAGAACCTTTAACCTATATAATACGTTGTGCGGATTATGATTTAGGTCTCAACATCGTTAAATATACGGAAAAGGCCGGGATTCTTGCATCACGGGATATCTTGCTCTTCCAAAGCGTTTGATTGGTCAATTCAAATTTTCAAAAATAAATCCAGTGTTTCAATTGGCTCGTGGAGAGAATTGGAAGAGTATCCAGCCAATCATATAGAGTTTTAATACAGGTCCATTGTGTCAAGCGGCCCACAGTGATTACAAATTTTCATTGCAGTTGACCTTGACATGAGCACATGTATTGGTTTGTTTATCTATGACTCGGTCACTTCCATGAAGCTTCCGTGTCCGCGCAGTAGTTCCGAAGTTCTACGATCGCCGGCGAGCCTGTTGTCTTTGTTAAGAATATCGTGAATTAAATTTGCAGCTATTACATTCTAAATATATGTATTTCGAAACCAAAACGAGAAATGAAAAATAAATAAATAAAATAACAGACTTGGAGTTTTACAGATTCATGACGTCATCGTGAAAAAAAGCTGGCTCTGGGTCAGAATCGGTCTGCTCCCAAACGTTTGGCCTGGTACACACGATTCAGTTTTGTTTGACAATTTTACGATGTTCGACGTAAACTGGTTCGTATGTATTGCGAAATACGGCAAAATTTAAACTGCCCCCCCCCCCCAAAAAAAAACGTGAACACCTATCACAGCCAGAAATGTGATTTCAATGAGGTGAATACTATACAATTATGTGATTCCAATGAGGTGAATACGATGTGTTATGGACCAGAGAAAACCAATATTCACCGAGGCCGAAGGCCGGCTCGGTGAATATTGGTTTTCTCTGGTCCATAACACATCGTCTTTACCGAATTGGAATCACATAATTGTTTTATTATATGAAACAATCGAAATACGCAATTTGCATTGGCTGGATGAAATATATATGGAGAAAGATGATTATTCTGAAGTTTTTCATTAGATATATCTCCCCATCACGCATGTTGGAACGGGACGTCAGCCGCACAACGGGTGTTCAAAATGACGTCATTCGCGCGACCGGCTTCGGCAGTGACGTCAACAAAAGTTATATTCACCGGTCGGTGAATATAACATTCTGGCAGGTGAATATAGCTTTTTGTGAGATATCACATGACCGTGAATGGACCAATCACACGGGATATTCGCCACCAGTCCTATAATAAGATGTGTTATGGACCAAAGAAAACCAATATTCACCGAGGCTTTCGGCCTCGGTGAATATTGGTTTTCTTTGGTCCATAACACATCGTATTTACCGAATTGGAATTACATAATTGTTTTATTATATGAAACAATCGAAATACGTTTGAGCTTAAATTGGCTGGATGAAATATATATTGGACAGATGATTATTCTGAGCCTTTTCGTTAGGAATATCTCCCCATCACGCATGTTGGAACGAGGCGTCAGCCGCACAACGGGTGTTCGAAATGACGTCAGTCGCGCGACCGGCTTCGGTAGTGACGTCAACAAAAGTTATATTCACCGACCGGTGAATATAACATTCTGGCAGGTGAATACAGCTTTTTGTGATATATCACATGACCACCAGTGAACTAATCACACGGGATATTCGCCACCAGTCATATAATAATACTATATATTCACCTGCCAGGATGTTATATTCACCGGTCGGTGAATATAACTTTTGTTGACGTCACTACCGGAGCCGGTCGCGCGACTGACGTCATTTCGAACACCCGTTGTGCGGCTGACGCCTCGTTCCAACATGCGTGATGGGGAGATATTCCTAACAAAAAGGTTCAGAATAATCATCTGTCCAATAAAAATTTCATCCAGCCAATGGAAGCTCAAACGTATTTCGATTTTTTCATATAATAAAACAATTATGTAATTCCAATTCGGTAAATATATATAGGAGAAATTATGCTATAATTTGTGAGATATCACATGACCGTGAATGGACCAATCACACGGGATATTCGCCACCAGTCCTATAATAAGATGTGTTATGGACCAAAGAAAACCAATATAATATCCTGTAAACACCAGATTTGTAAATGTTGGTTTCGATGTCTGTTGCTGGGTTGCGGTGCACACGTGATGTTAATGGGCGCGTAGGATTTAGATTTAGGAGCTATTGGTATGTACCGATATTCTTTTATATGTTCAATGGTCTGTAAAGCAAAAGTATGTTTGTGATACGACAGTCAATATTCATTTGTCTCTGGTTCGAATATTTCCACACGATAAAGATATATGGCTTATGCGCATACGTTTTGTATCAGTAACAGTATAAACTATGATTTCGTGTAGCGTTATATGGCGCTTGACTTAAATGTGCACGATGTTATTGCAGATGGTGTCATGGTTGGTTGACATATTGCCGAGCTGATTGGGATATATTTATTTCATTAACTTAAATGTAAAGGTGGATTATATATTCGAGTGCTATAATTTGAATTGGCCGAATTTGGAATTACTGTCTTTAGAGTGATAATGGAATTTAATTGCTGCAGCGCCACATATGACCAAGAGAAATAGTCAAGTCAGATGTCGAACTCGATGAATTCTTTATTCAGGAAATACTCATATCAATATAATGTTAACTTCGATATAAATTCAGTATAAATAGGAAATACAATCGGATTGCATAATCACATCAATAAGTACAATAACCAAATTATACTATCAAGATTACTTAATAGCATTATTTAAATCATAACATCATAACAGACCGCACACACTCCTATAGCAAGCCTCAGCAGTTAAATTCCATTATCGCTCTAAATATGTGATGGTGTGGATGGGACCCCAATCCCAGAAACTGTAATATTTGTGTTGAAGCCATTTTAGCACAAAATTGTGTTAAAAACAACACAACTTTTTTCGCAGTGGGCCTTCATATCATGCTGATCACTGATTGCCTTTATTCCTTTATTCTCTACTATCACGACACACAGGGATAATCTAGCGTGAATAACTGTCAATGACGCAGCGGAGGTACCGGTACTTCATTTCCAACAAATATAAATAACTGCATAACAAAAGCACGCAATAATAAAATAATCAGTTTATGTGAAACACTGAGCTAATAACCCCGAGCAAATTTCCATGCCAACGAAAACTATACATCAGTCAACAAATTCCCTATCCATGCATGCTCAGAAGAAAAACTGTACGCCATACCCTCCATTGACCGTTTTCGCAATTTGTAGAAGCAAACGTTGTATCTGTATTACATATTTGGAGAATTAAAATGTCAATATAGCGGCCATAAGCAAGTTTACTTACGTTAAACCTTAATTCTCTCTCTCTCCCTCTCACTTACAGTTAATGGTGGTTATTCGCTTGACAGAGAGACTATCTACGCATGTGAGAAGATTTACTATAGATCGGCATTGGTAGTAGTTCCGAGATAAGATCATTCTACCATTGTCAGAGTTTGTAACCTTCAAAATAACACCCTGTGACTGCACTGTGCAGACGCGGCGCTCATGCGCATTCGGTCTGTATCGATTTTGATCGACGCAGAGATGGTAAGTTTTATGCTGAATTATTGCACGAGAACACATCACGATACAACATCTTCTTCAGCTGTGTCATGCTGAGTCCACACCGCTCCGTTTATAAGCGGACGATGCTGAGTGACCGAGAGCCATGCGCGCGCACCAAAAGTTGCGCGCCGCAATTTTAACCCTAATGCAATGAGAGGGTATATCTGGCAGTAGGAGGTACACAATCTGATGCCATGAGAATGAGATAAGATACTGTAACCTACCTGTAGATAACCTGTAATAATTCCATCTGTACCACCGTCTCCTTCGTAATCTAGGCCTGACTCCATGTCACCGTCCGGGGAACATGACGTCCAAAGCCAGGAAAATAATTTGTCCACCGTAGGCCCCCTACTCTCAAGCATTCTTTGAATAAAAATTATATTTAACAAACACGGGATATGGACCACCAGAAACTGTAGGTACAATCTGCATATGTTCAATCTTTATGTGTTTACCAAAAAAAAACTTATTGCCACCTCAAAATCAACGGTTTGGCACAAATATATGCTACCGGTATTCCACTGCAGGGTGTTATTCGAGAATCTCGAAGAGGTAGCCCCAAAACGAAGAGAGCAAGAGAGCTGAAACTTTCTGACTTTTCCGTGAATGTTTTTGGCGTCATTCTGTAAATTCAAAATGTCGGCCATGAGATGTCCTCAGAAAGTCATGTTTTCGGTTTTGGGGCATTCTCTTGCCTAAAATGGCATGAAAAAAAATCGGAAAACCGGTAAAAAAAAAAAAAAAAAAATAGGCGAAAAATGGCTCGGAGAAGATGAAGTCACTGTGACTTCATCATGGTGGCCATCTTGGATTTCTAAACATTTTCTTGTAGAGGTTGACCCAAATATATGATAATGAAAGTTTCAGCCCTCTTCTTCAAGGGCTAACGAAAATGAGTATCAATATGCCAATTTGTGAACATAACATACCGTTCAAACATTTCCGTTTCCACTTCTTCTGGCTCGGGAGTTCCTCGACAGTTCCATCCAGGATCGGGTTGATCTTCCCAGCCACCGAAGGCAATAGCGGCACAAACGATACAAATCGTGGCGATACTGGAGAACAACATTTTCCCGTTTCGACTGACGTACAGCTCGAACAAATTCTTCACACCAGTAACACCAAAAGCTTATTTCGCGAAATTATTGGTACCGGGTACACAGAAAAAGTCTCGAGATATTGGGATTGGTATTAATTCCGGATTTAGTGGAAATTTCTGTTGTTTATGCCCATCAAGCATACTGTTGTTGTGGAGATATACTGGACACGTATGCTGCACGAGAGGAACGAAACATCGACGACGATGCTACAGACTGTCAACACAATCCTTTGTGACGTCACGTCATCGATCGGCCATCGCAACGCTGTTCGGCAATTCCCGGCATTTCTTGAGATATGACGTTAGATTTTAAACTTCCGTTCAAAAAGCTCATGGTTAAACAATCTAGGTAAACCAAGATGGTAAATCAGGGGAATACCATCTAGACACGACGCTTCGAAAAATTCGCGCGAAATGTTCTCCGATATTCTTCGAGATCCTATAATAATCCAATCACGACAGTTTCTGCCTTTTCACTTTGACAATGAGTCACGTTTACTTTTTCAGTTCACGGATTCGCACGGCACGATCTTTTGCTAGTTTCTATCTCTTAACAAAACCAAACTTTCCGGTGGGAGTAAACTCTTTGATGTTTACGCTTTTCACTTACACTATCTGAAAATGATGCCAAATTTGGCGGTTTTCCGATAATGTTTACTATATTGGTTCACGTGCTACTTTGTGTAATTACTGTGGGCATGATTTTGAAATTGTTTCACCAAGCTAGCCACCTGATTGGCTAACAAATGTAATTTGAAATTCGCACGGGATTTATATACTGTAAAACATGTTTCTTTCGCATGCATGAAACTTTCGCGATTTTCGCGATTGGAATAAATCGCGAAAGTTTCATGCACGCGAAAGAAACATGTTCATATGACAAGGACGAAGACAATAACGCAACAACAACAACGACAGATAAAGGACCCGAGAGCAATTGTTTTCGACATTAGCACAGTTGTAATGGTCTCACCACCAAAGGTCTATTCAGAAGCGACTGTTTAAAGCACCGGATACAATTTAATATACTAGTACTAGTATACTAGTACAATTAATTCTGCTAAATTAGTCCCAAAACTTGCATATGTGAAGCAAGTGTGATATTAGAAACGATCATCAATGTCCTGGTATGCCGCCTCGATGCTGGCCGATTTGATCCCCTGTAGTGCTGGCGCGAATACACATTTAAACCCATTGTCAGCTAATGCCGACAAGAAATCCTCATCACCATCACAGTGGGCTTTGAAAACATCAAAAATGACAATCAAATGACAAATACCTGCATGATATTTCTTGATATAGGAGTAGTATATAAAATGGAAATTCCTTAACATTGACCTACTTTTGTGGAGCATGTGTGGAGCTCTCGTCCAATCAGAAGCGAGTATTTCAAATCCGTCACAGAGCTCTCGTCCAATCAGAAGCGAGTATTTCAAATTGACCAAAAAGCTACCTCCAGCACAGGAGAGTTCCAATTTTTCCAGGTCAAAAATAGTTCCATGTATTCATCCGCGGTGATGCGGTTTTGGCGGTGATTCGGTCTCGGGAAAAAGCTTCCGCGGAGAAAAAGTAGTCCCTAGATAAAATGGTCCGATGGGGTCGAGTGAGGTATCAAAGTGAAGCTTATGTGAAGGGGCATCTAATGGGCTGGGTGTGGGGTTGAAATATCGGCATTCTGCGCATGCGCGGTGGCCCAAGGGTATGGAAATAGCCGTTTTGGGATGTAGGGGAGCCCCTATGGATCAATGGGGTCGAGTGAGGTATCAAAGTGAAGCTTATGTGAGGGGGCATCTGATGGGCTGGGTGTGGGATTGAAATAGCGGCATTCTGCGCATGCGCGGTGGCCCAAGGGTATGAAAATAGACGTTTTGGAGCTAGGGGAGCTACTAATGGTCCAATGGGGTCGAGTGAGGTATCAATGTGAAGCCTAGGTGAAGGGGTATTTTATGGCTGGGTGGGTGCATGTAAAATTTTTCCTGAAAAAAAAAAACGGAACTCGGACTTTATCGAAAAATCCGGGAAAATACCTATATGGGGTATGGGGGGCATATAGGTCGCCGGGCTTAACGGGGCTCGCCTATCAATAGAGTTATCTCCCCCTAGTTCCAGGGTGGGTGTATGTAAAAATTTCCCTGAAAAAATACGGAACACGGACTTTATTCTAAATCACGGAAAAATGCCTATATGGGGTATGGGAGGTATAGGATCAATGTTTGTCCCCCTGGGAAACCTACTTCTCGACATTTGAGGTATAGGTTGTGGGGTCTCGTTTTCTTAGTCTCGTCAAGACAAACATGATAGGAAGTGTCCCGAAGCGAAACGGTGAAATTTTTGAAAAAGTACGATATAGCCCCATATAGGCCCATACTGGGGTATAGGACCGATGTTTGTCCCCCTGGGAAACCCACTTCTATACATTTGCGGTAGGGTTGTGGGGTCTCGTTTTCTTAGTCTCGTCATGTAGAACACGATAGGAAGTGTTGCGGAGCGAATCGGTGAAATTTTTGAAAAAGTACGATATAGCCCCATATAGACATATATATATAAATATATATTCCCATACTGGGGTATAGGTTCAATGTTTATCCTACTGGGAAACCTACTTCTAGACATTTGCGGTAGGGTTGTGGGGTCTCGTTTTTCACGTCTCGACATTTAGAACATGATAGGAAGGGTCCCGGAGCGAAACGGTGAAATTTTTGGAAAAAGTCACCGAGGCCTGGGTAAGCCCATAGGCCTATAGTGCATGGCTATGGGTGTATAGGACCATACGGGGTGGACGTGTTGGGATCTAGGTGGGCCCCTAATGATCCTATGATGTCGTATGAGGTCTTATTTTGAAGCTCTCGTGAAGGAGCATCCCACTGGGCTAATGGTTCGTCCGTGTTTAATGGTCTGCGCATGCGCAGTCTGGCCGTAGTAGAGAAACCAGGCATTTTGGGGGGTATGTGGGTGTGTGTTTGGGTTAGAGATGGGCTATTCACGGTTCGAATGGGTCGTGTGAGGTATCAATGTGAAGCTTGTGTGGGGTAGAGTCAGAATGGCGTGTTTCTAAACGCATGTCGCGTCAATATGCGCATGCGCAGTCTGGCCGTAGTAGAGAAATCAGGCATTTTGGGGGGTATGTGGGTGTGTGTTTGGGGTAGAGATGGACCCCTATGGGTCCGAATGGGTCGTGGAAGGTGTCAAAGTGAAGCTTGTGTGGGTTAGAGTCAGAATGGTGTGTTTTTAAGTGCAAGTCGCGTCAATCTGCGCATGCGCAGTTGGTTGTAGTAAGTAAAGTGGCCATTTTGGGGCAGTACATGAAGGTATTTGGGGTCGAGATGGGCTATTCACGGTTCGAATGCGTCCTGGAAGGTGTCATTTTGTAGTTCTCGGGGTGTAGACCCTGATTTGAGGGATGTTCCCGTCATCTGTGACGTCATCGATGACGTCATCAGTAGGAGTAATAGCCAAAGTGTGCATTTTGGGGCAGTACAGGAAGGTATTTGGTGTAGAGATGGACCATCCCTTATCCGATTGTGTCGTGGGAGGTGTCATTTTGTAGCTCTCGGGGTGTAGACCCCAATTTGGGGGGCTGTTCACAGCATCTGTGACGTCATTGGTGACGTCATCAGTACGAGTAGTAACGCATGTCGCGTCAATATGCGCATGCGCAGTCTGGCCGTAGTAGAGAAATCAGGCATTTTGGGGGGTATGTGGGTGTGTGTTTGGGGTAGAGATGGACCCCTATGGGTCCGAATGGGTCGTGGAAGGTGTCAAAGCGAAGCTTGTGTGGGTTAGAGTCAGAATGGTGTGTTTTTAAGTGCAAGTCGCGTCAATCTGCGCATGCGCAGTTGGTTGTAGTAAGTAAAGTGGCCATTTTGGGGCAGTACATGAAGGTATTTGGGGTCGAGATGGCTATTCACGGTTCGAATGCGTCCTGGAAGGTGTCATTTTGTAGTTCTCAGGGTGTAGACCCTGATTTGAGGGATGTTCCCGTCATCTGTGACGTCATCGATGACGTCATCAGTAGGAGTAATAGCTAAAGTGTGCATTTTGGGGCAGTACAGGAAGGTATTTGGTGTAGAGATGGACCATCCCTTATCCGATTGTGTCGTGGGAGGTGTCATTTTGTAGCTCTCGGGGTGTAGACCCCGATTTGAGGGGCTGTTCACAGCATCTGTGACGTCATTGGTGACGTCATCAGTACGAGTAGTAGCGAAAGTGTGCATTTTGGGGCAGTGCAGGAAGGTATTTGGGGTAGGGATGCTCTATTCTCAGTCCGAATGCGTCGTGGGAGGTGTCATCTTGTAGTTTTCGGCATGCAGACCCCGATTTGAGGACTGTCCACAGCATCTGTGACGTCATTGGTGACGTCATCAGTAGGAATAGTAGCGAAAGTGAGCCTTTT
>JAVTVY010044357.1:0-19916 GCA_036873755.1 Hanleya hanleyi | reverse complement strand
AGGCATCCTCAACCTACTGCCCGGAAACCAAATTTTAAATTGCCACCAGTTGTCGCCACCTGTAGGTGCAAGTGAGCGAAATGCAATCCCAAGCATCATCTCATGGCATGGTAGCCTACATGTATTAGCCTATAGTATCCTCTACAGGAGCCGGGCTAATGATCGGCTGATGCAGCAGCAACAACATTTTCCCAGTTAGACGGCAGATTTTGAAATCAAAAACGAGGCCGCGCTATGTCATCAGTCAACTGAGACAGTCACGTGGTTGTGTATGAAGATTGGGGTGGGTCTTATCTAATAGTGATCCAATGAAAATGCTCGTATTAGTTTAAAATGGCGGGTCGAATGACCAATCACTGAACGGGAGACAGCTGGAACAGTACGTTGACACTGTCTGTTAATACAGGGGCGTCGGAAGCAAATTCAAAGTGGTACGGCCACTATCATTGCACTTTAGGTGAGGATCCAGGGGCCGCCCAGGCCCCAGATGCTCCTGGGTCTAGATCGCCGAAGAAGCGTTCTGAGCGATTTCTGGCGTCAATCAAAATCACTCTGCATTGAAGTGTATTTTTAGTTCTTTCCTAACCCTTTTACCATTGAAAACGCAATCGATGGTGGTTTTCTGCGATGTTGAATTACAAAAAATTGGGTATAGTATAGTACTGTATCCTAGGCACATCGTGTAGAAGTAACCGAGATGATGCATCGATAATGTATATCAAATTTTACATTCTCGCTGTGGATAATCGCTATATAAATGACGCAGTGAAGGATATATATCCACCTTCACTGGATTTGAAGGAAACTACAGATAGCCCTACAGGCACATCTTATTTAGATCTCTACCTCTATAAAAATGAAGCGGGCATTCTCTCTCGTCGACTTTATGACAAAAGAGATGATTGCAATTTCGACATCGTAAACTATCCCTTTCTGGATAGTAATATTCCAGTGGGACCTGCATATGGCGTATACATATCTCGCTTAGTAGCATTTACTAGATCCTGTGTTAAATGTGATGATTTTAATCAACGTCACAAAACATTGTTGCAGAAACTTACAAAACAGGGCTATTCCACCAAGCGCCTCCACTCAAAGTTTCTCAAATTTGGCGATACATATCGCATGCTGATAGCAAAATACGAACGTAGCGTGCAAGATCTATGGCGCTACGTTTCGTAACATGTGTCTAATTCCGCTTAACCCGGGGCTAGGGGCCGTATGAGCCCATGTACTTCCAGATCCTCATGGTACTCATATGAACAGTCACAATCAAAGCGTGGCTGAGGTACATCATTTTTAGATGACGACTCTATAACGAATATTATGGATTAAGAATACTGATCAGCGATACGGATTTGATATTTGGAACATCATGATGTCTTGCCGGCATCATTGAAAACTGTTGACCGCTTCTCTCTTGCAGGAAACAAGCCTATGTTTATGTATACTTTTGTCGTTTTGAATTTGGTGCTAATACTGTTATATGGAAATGGAATAGGTCTTTGGATTATGGACGCGGATATTCTCTAATGGACGACGGCTGGATTATGAATGACGGACTAGACGCTTGTAATTTGAACAGTTTCAGAGATAGAGATCATTAATGATTTTACATAAATTAAAGATGGTTGCCCATCCTTCCCATCACTCAGAGGAACTAATGTGGTTATTCATTAATGCAAGTCCAGGGTTCGTACGGGTGCTTGAAATCCTTGAAAGTGCTTAAATTTGCAAATTACATTTTCCAGGCCCTTGAAAGTGCTTGAAAATCCATGTTTTGTAAAAAGGTCCTTGAAAGTGCTTAAATTTTATTATTTTGTGCAAAATATTTATTTCTGGATAACAATTTGGTGATCTGTGAAGAACTTGTGAATCGATTGAAGTTTTTGTTCAGTAAAAACGAAGTCTGTCGAGTAGGGTCTAGCATAGCGCGTTTCTGACGATCTCCTCGAATTTCCCTGACAAGGGAGATAATTACATAGTAGCACATTGAATGTGTAAAGAGAATGCTTATCTCCCTTTGTAAACTCTCGCGAGAGTTGTATTTCGTCTGCGACAAATCTCGCGAGACTTCGGTTTTGCTCTGAAATGGCGGGACGCTGGTTTTATTTTTTTTTCGTAGTCTTCGCCTTTATTTGTATTCAGTTGACCGTGACCTTGGCCATGCCTGGTAAATGTTTATTCAGAGAGTGTTGGCTGGTCGATGAACAGTTTAAAGACTGGATAGAACAAGTGGGCGATAAGCGCAAAGCTCGCTGCAAACTTTGTTTAAAAGTGTCCAACATGGGTGATTCGGCGGTCTCCAGTCACATGAGAGGGCAAAGACATCAGAGTTTAGCTGGGCAAAAACTCACGATGAAGGATTTCCTCGCCAGAAGCTCTACTAGTAACAACAACAACAACAGCAGTTCTGTTGATATGCGTACTGTTACAGCTCATACCACCACAAGTACTGATTTAACAGTAGTAAGTCGTTCAGTTTTATCATGCATCACGCACTCTTAGTCTAACTTTTACGTAAGGGTATCGTTGACAGTCAAGTTGTTGTCAATTTTGGGTCTCCCAACTGGAAATTTGAATTTCTCATTTTTTTTGTAATCACCTCCTGTTGTTGAAGTTAGGAATATTTACATTATCGTAGTTGAGGTCACGTTACTATTACAAAAAACATTGATTGCATGTAGATGGGAAAGATTATGGTTTGTCGAGACAAAAAAATCCTTGCGATAGGTTACAAATTTGACCCATAAGGTGCTTGAAAGTGCTTAAATTTGTTTTTATTTTGGTCCTTGAAAGTCCTGGAAAATGATTTCAAAATAAGTGTGGGAACCCTGAAGTCTCTTCATACATCGATGCTGTAAATCAAGTTTCGTATAGAACATTTGAATGGTATCAGAGATAAACATCATTAAAGATTCTGAATAAATTAAAGATGGCCGCCAAGATTTCCGCCCAATCAGAGAAACCAGATCTGTCATTCATCGTAAGTCTCTTGACGCATCAATGATGTATACCAAATTTTTCACTGAGCACTCCAACGGAATCAGAGATAGATCATTAATGATTTTGCCTAAATTAAAGATGGCCACCAAAGGTTTTCAGTCAATCAGGTCCCAATTCAAAGTATCTGGATGTATTGATGATATATACCTACCTTCATATAAAACAATTGAATGGTAACCGAGATATGTATGCTATCATTATCGGTTTCGTATGAATTAAAGATGGCATCCAGGGTTCCCAGCTAATCAGAAAAGCCTGTTTGGTAATTCGTTGAAAGTTGCTTGATGTATCGATGATGTATATCAATTTTCGTATTGAACAGTTGAATGGTTTCCGAGATATGGATCATTATCCATTTTGCATGAAATTAAAGATGGCTGCTAAGGTTCCCACCCAATCAGGTCCCAATTCTATAGGCTTCTGGTCCTTGACTAGGCAAATAAGCATGCCAAATTTGGAATTCATCAGCGAAACAGTTTTCCGGCTATCTCGCTCACGAACGGACGTACGGACAGACGGACGTACAAGATGATGACAATACCCCATGGCCAAAAATGGCCGAGGGGTAAAAACATGGGTCTGTGCCTGATAAATTTTAAGCCTTTGGGGTTGCAACTCATTCATAGAAAGCTCCCTGTACATGAACAACTGCACTGACAACTGCATGCCATCATCTGTCAGTCTGAAGACCAGCAAGGTTGAATTCAGTTCAATTCAGGAAATTGATCATATGCACAGTGTGCACCCCAACACAGTTGTAATTAATATAGTAATATACGTGTGTAGACAAATGATTCGTGCAGAAGCTTCAGGGTAAATCCTATGATGTGCAATACAATTATTTGTTAGCAAAATTGAAGGGAATGTTGTCCTTCGTTTAAGATGACACGAAATTCAAAAATCAGGGATTTAGTACTGCGGGGATTTCCCCGCCAGTTATTTCACATTATACTTCTGAAATAAAATATGGTTCATGCAAAAGCTTTAGGGTAAAATCATATGATGTGGAATAGAATGATTTCATATAGCAAAATTGAAGGCCCATTTTGACTGGAACGGACAAGAAGAGAAACTCAGTGGTGCCACCTTCAGGCAGATGTTGCTGAAATGCAATACGGACTGGCGTCCTGTTGCAAGGAATGCGTATTCCGAATTTCGGAATAATCCAACACAGCATTAGGAAGTTATCGCTTCGAACAGATGTACACGGAAAAAAAAATCTATTTTGACCCAGTGGCGCCACCTTCAGGCCGATGTTGCTGAAATGCAATACGGACTGGCCTCTTGTCGCAAGGAATGCGAATGCTGAATTTCGGAAGAATCCAACAGAGCGTTAGGAAGTTATCGCTTCGAACAGACATGCACGGACGTACACGAACATCCACGGACTCAAAAGAAGCAAGAACCAGTGGCGCTACCTTCAGGCAGATGTTGCTGAAATGTAATACGGACTGGCGTCTTGTCACAAGGAATGCGTATTATAATTTTGGAAGAATCCAACAAAACTTTAGGAAGTTATCGCTTCGAACAGACGTACATGTACACGGACATCCACGGATGCAAAGAAGCAAGAACTAGTGGCGCCACCTTCAGGCAGATGTTGCTGAAATGCAGTACGGACTGGCCTCTTGTCGCAAGGAATGCGAATGCTGAATTTCGGAAGAATCCAACAAAGCGTTAGGAAGTTATCGCTTCGAACAGACATGGACGGACACACGGACATCCACGGACACAAAGAAGCAAGACTAGCGGTGCCACCTTCAGGCAGATGTTGCTGAAATGCAATACGGACTGGCGTCTTGCCGCAAGGAATGCATATTCCGAATTTCGGAAGAATCCAACAAAGCGTTAGGAAGTTATCGCTTTGAACAGACATGGACGGACACACGGACATCCACGGACGCAAAGAAGCAAGAACTAGTGGCGCCACCTTCAGGCAGATGTTGCTGAAATGCAATACGGACTGGCGTCTTGCCGCAATGAATGCATATTCCGAATTTCAGAAGAATCCAACAAAGCGTTAGGAAGTTATCGCTTCGAACAGACATGGACGGACACACAGACATCCACGGACACAAAGAAGCAAGAACCATTTTAAAGTCCCCGGCCGCGTTGCGGCGGGGGACAAATACATATCATTTGAACCATGGGGCCTACTGCAGCTGACTAGGCTCCATGTTTAGACGATTTTGGAGAATTCTGCACTTGAAGGCCAAATTAGTTGCGGGAAACCAGTTTTGTACCTCCCCCCATTTAGTTTAGTTTAGTGGTACAATATACATTTAGGCTTCATGAATGCTAAATATTGCATGAACGTCTTTGGCAATAATAGGGGGATTTGTAAATAACAATTAAGGTACATGTAATTTACTACAGGCATATTTTGTACATGTGCTATTACATCCTGAAGTTTAATAACATGTATAAAATTATCCCTAATATCTTATAAAATGAATCAAACTTGAGCAGGGATGCATGCTTGAGGTCCTTTTGTTTAAGGTCTCTCTATGGAGTCACAACATGGAATGAACTTCAGAGCATACTATGTTTGTCAATGACAAAGACAGGTTTAGATTTCTTCGATCCATGCAAATCAAAGGACTTGAGGGCCGGACCACAACATATAATTACTTCCTCTAAGGCTGTTACCTGTATGTATGCACACATATATATCGGAAATGGTAGCGAAATCCATCCATTGAAATCTTTATCCCTTCCATTTTCAGCTACTTTTATGTTGCCGAGGTTTAATTGATAAAGATCCTAGTGATACTAGTCCAGGTTAGCTCTTAATATTTATTGTCAACAACAGTCTACCAACTTTATCTGAAAATGACAGGGCTTATCAAAACTAATTATATAACCAGATTGACATCACTAGCTTACTAAATCATGAATGTGTGTTGGCTAAGATCACATTATATCTTGTGTATATACTGCACATATTGAGCTGTCTGTAACTTTGTTCACTGTAGGCCTAATACTTATCCATATTCATGGTTGCTTTTCTTACTGACAAAGATCCATCTGGAAAATTCTGAGATACATGTAATAAGGAACCTGCACGGTACACCTCCTTCTCACACACATACATCGTTGTGGGTGTTACCTGTGTTACTGAATATCTCAACCGATTTTCCAGCTCATTTTTTAATAAAACAGCTGGTGAATACATGTACAAAGTGTTTCTTCCAGACAATTGAATATAATCAAGCTTTCTACAAAAACTGTAAAACAGATCCATAATTTGTGCTGCACTTTTATGTCAGATGAAGTGAAATTTCATGTAAGTCTCAAATTGACAATTTGCATAATTTGGCACCATCCATTCAAATATAAAGTTGATAACCAGGAGCAGGAGGTCAGAATCGGAGATCTGTTGCATTCACTCAGTCAGGTGAGATTTCACTACTACTACTACTACTACATCTACATGTACATTTCGTCTGGACATATGTCACTGTATGCTGATGGATATTTGTTATCAATGGAAAGATGTCTTTATATGTATAATTATTATCAGATTCAATTATGAATAACTTATTCTAAACATTGATGTTTCCATCCAACATTAGATCAATCACCGATCTAAGTTCAAGCTACAATTGAGCTTAGAAATTCCTTTATTTAAAGACTTTTTATCTCGATGCAATATTATAAGTATTGTTATCTATTATGCAAACGTAATATTTAAGCAATCCTACATGTAACTTCGGTCTATTTCTTATATCCATGATCTTATAATATTGCTACTGTTGGATAATTTGCTGCAAACCTAATTAAAGCAATCCTTAATTCGGTCTATTTCTTATATCCATCATTTTATAGTGTTGTTGCTGTTGTACTTATTATTTCCATCCTTGATAGTAAACGATTTTACAGTACCTAAGAATTTGTGCATCTCTGCACAGGTCATACAAGTGCTCATGCAGGCTCTATTTGATGTAAATTCTTAATTCGGAATTTATAACTCCCCTCATTTTTACTCCCAAATTGCAATTCTGGTGATTGAATTAATGGAGTATTTACCGTTCTGAATCATGAAGGACTGTTCGTTATGGGATATGTCGTTGATGTAACAGAATTGTGGTCACCCAAAAACAGTGATAAACTGCATAAATCACAGCAAGCTAAAACTTCAAACATGTATATGTTAGCTGGGTTACCTTGATGTGAAGTATATTAATGCAAAACTGGTGAATATTGTATTTAAAAAATGATTAAATGATTCGGTATACACAATCTCAGTTTTGACACAATATACATGTATCGTTAAACAGACTTTAGTGATACATGCACATGATACATGAGCTCTCCTCATTTGTTTGGGACAATTTCCAAGATATCAAATATGGATCAAGATGTACATGTACCTCACAATTCCCATAGTTTAATAATGATTGATAATTATCAAAACTGCCTGTTTTCCTAAAAATCACGAGAAACAGGACGTTCTTGGTGGTCCTTAAATTGTAACTTTGAAGAAAATTTCGTCAAAAGTGAATGCTTGTCTACCAAAAATGGGTGAAGTTCAAAAATGTGTTAAAGCTTTTTTTTACATGTAGATATATGCGTATTCAGCAGATTTGCATTATCATTATGAAGACAACCTGGAGGATATGTGTACAAAGCTTTAAGTTTTCAGCTTGCTGTGATTTGTTATTGATACTTCTATGGGGGTGATAATCTTGTGGCAGCAGCCCATTTCACACAGGCTCAGGCTATACATTTAGAACAATGGTACACATGTAGATGTAGACAATTGGGGAAAATGAAACTTAGACCGGATTTCATGAATAGAACAAAACCATGCCATTGAATTAAAGCTTTCTGTTTAATCTGAGATGTTACCTTCCAAATTTAATTCACATGGATAGCCAATACTTGGGCAGAGTTGATATGCAGGTGGCCAGATCAACAAATGTATGGTATCTACAGCTCAGCTTATCTGCTGCAACCATTTGGGTTACAACACATGTGTACAGTATGTTCTGTCCTTCAGGGTCAATGTGATCTTTGCTGTACTCCACAGAGTCCTATAATAGAGTATTAACTGACCATGTACATGTAGCCTGATGGTCAGTTCTGTCTTATATGAGGCAGAGTACATTCTTACCAGGAAAGTTTAACAATTGAGAAGTTTAACTCCATACTGCTCATGGAGCCATATCATAGTATAATTTGCAATCTTCATGAATAATTATTTGATACACTCTCAAAATTTGAATCTTATGAACACTTTCAGTTAACTAAATTGAATCTTACGAACACTTTCAGTTAACTAAATTGAATCTTATGAACACTTTCAGTTAACTAAATGTAATACTAGCTTTACGGGTCACGGTGGGAGGAAAACTGTAATATTGGTTCTTCTAAATTCTAAATACACATTGTTAGTGTAATTTAGTTCTGAAAAAGGTTCTGTCAAGTACATGTACATGTGGCAGGGCCATTCTGTACACATAGGTTAACCAATACCAACTTACATGTATTTCATTTGATTATTGTTATTGCATGTATACCGAAATGTTAAATGTAGCAATTGACAGATTTCACATTAGGGAGCTTCTTGAAATTAGGAACTGAGTTCCATGGTATGGATGGCATATGCCGGTTATTCAAATGAGATACACCATGCCCAGTTTGGTGTTTTGATCTGGTTGGATTAAAGTTCCAGTTGGAATGGCCTAGATCATTCCCCCATGCCGCTGCATGGTATGGCATGAGCCATCATTTGTTTGCTGAGTTCCAAACTGTATAGCATGGAGTTCCGAGGAGTTCCAACACGGCGCACCATGCCACTCTGTTTGGAATGCCTTATGCCAGTTCCTAGTATGCCCCAATTTCAAAAAGCCCCTTAACAGTTGCTAAAGACAATATTTTTCCTCAAACCCTACATTTAGTGAATTCTTTAGGAATGATTTTCTTAATTGCTAGGTAAACTTCTCACTTTTCTTATAGTCTGAATTGCAATGTGATAAAATATATTATATGCTGTTTTTCAGCATTTGAAGTGTTCCAAAATATGGATATTGTGTGGAATTATGGTTTACAGTTGAACCATGGTCATTTCAGTGTATAGCCAAACCAAATTAGGATGAAAATACCATATCCAGATAAATTTCCACATCTGTAATGTTAGCACCTCTGTGGAACTGTATCACGCAATACTGTTCATCTCATACTTTTAATGAAGTTGATAAGGAAAAGTTGTGTGCGTGTGGATCATGAGTCAGTACATGAAGTCAACCGAAAATATTCAAAACATAATTAAAAAATATTGCATTCAAAACGTGAAAAAAAATATTGCATTGAAAGAGAGCTAATATACCTAAGAGAATTTCCGTTTTCTTGGGTATTCACAACATTTATTGACACAGTGCAAGACCAATACATGTAGAAGTGACTGAAATCTTTTAATTGAATCATTTCTTCCTTAGGACATAAGGAAGAATATATCTAAAATGATTCTGCCCTCATCGGTCTCGTAAAGCAGCTGCCGGGATGGTAATCGATATATATAGATGGCACTCTGTTTCATCTCTCGATTACCATACAGGTTCCCATAGTACAGATATCAAGTTTAACCGTCAATGAATATCAAGTTTGAAGGAGTTAGATGCGCAATTGGCTTTTTCCTTGACATTTTTCATTCTCCCCTATCTCTTAACATGGTGCTAAATAGCACTGGTGACAATATAGTGCAGATATCTTGCTAATCTTTGGTGCCGGGGTTTGAAGGCAATAGATAATTCTTCTAATTATAATCTAAATTGCATACATTCGCACGGCATGGTAAGGTAATATGTCATCTATTTAGCGTAGATTCGCAAATCCATTTGTCATTCACTTTTTTGTTATGCGAGGTAATGTATTAGCACTTTGATAATCTCATCTAAATTGCATAGATTCGCACTTCACATATATTTTCTATTTAGCGTAGATTCGTAAATGTGTTTAACTTCGGCGAGATTGCAGAGAAGACAATATATTGTCTAATTAGCGCTTTGATAATCTCATCTACATTGTATAGATTCGCACTTCATGGAGAGTTAATATATTGTCTATTTAGCTTAGATTCGCAAATGTGTTCAACTTTGGCGAGATTGCAGAGAAGACAATATATTGTCTAATTAGCACTTTGATAATCTTATCTAAATTGCATAGATTCGCACTTCATGGAGAGTTAATATATTTTCTATTTAGCGTAGATTCGCAAATCTTTTACCTCGGCGAGACTGCAGGGCAGACAATATATTGTCTAATTAGCACTTTGATAATCTCATCTAAATTGCATAGATTCGCACTTCATGGAGAGTTAATATATTGTCGATTTAGCGTAGATTCGCAAATGTGTTTTACCTCGGCGAGATTGCAGAGAAGGCAATATATTGTCTAATTATGACTTTGATAATCTCATCTAAATTGCATAGATTCCCACTTCATGGAGAGATAAAATATTGTCCATTTAGCCTAGATACGCAAATCTGTTTTACATCGGCGAGACTGCAGGGGAGGCAATATATTGTCTAATTAGCACTTTGATAATCTCATCTAAATTGCATAGATTCACACTTGCTGGAATGCTAATATATTGTCTATTTAACGTAGATTCGCAAATGAGTTTTTCCTTGCCGGCTGCGGATGAGGGGCAATATATTGTCTAATTAGGAATGTTAATATAATCTCATCTAATTTGCACAGATTCACACTTCAGGGAGAGTTAATATATTGTCTAATTAGCGTAGATTCGCAAATGGGCTTTACCTCCGCGCGATTGCAGGAGAGACAATATATTGTCTAATTATCACTTTGATAATCTCATGTAAACTGCAAAGATTCGCAGTTCACAAAGCCTTAATTAGCGTAGATTCGCACTCTGATTTTGTTCTCTCCGACTACAGAGAGAATTAATATATTTTCATTTTAGTATATATTCGCAAATCAATTTGATAACTTCTTATGAAAGTGCTCAGCATGATACAGGTAAAGAAGACTTTGTATACCGTCTGTTCTTCCGTAATGATTTAGAATAAATCTTTGAATTCGTTTATAAGATATACTGGATGCGGTTTTCACCCTTGTCATATACAGATAGATACATGCTTCCTGTGTCGATCAAAATCGATAGCGACCAAATGCGCATGCGCGTGCGGTTTTTTTGCACAGTGCCGTCAGAGGGTATTTCACCGACTGTTAGGTTACAAAATCAGAATTGAGAACTGACATTGGGAGAACACATCGGGAGAATGATTTCAGGAAAATTACTGTTTTTAATTTAGCGTACATTCGCAAAATGATTTGATCTCGGCAACTCGTTTCTATGGATGAGAGACAACATCTTGTCTAAATAGCATTTTTAGCCCACCATCACCAAATGGTGGGCTATTCAAATCGCTTTTTGTCCGTGGTCCGTCGTCCGTGGTCCGTCCGTCAGTTCTTACAAACGGTACCTTAAGTGGAGAAATGTATGTCCAATATGACCCTAAGCGGTTTTTTTTACCTTAAGTGGATATCCACTTAAGAATTTTTATTCCAATGCGTTTAAAATGGTCTTACGAGCATTTTAAGCCGTCCATTAATTTTCACCACATAAGCTATGGACATTGTTTCGAGTCCGTATTTTTGTCCGTTGTTTTGGACTCGTTCGGACTGATCAATTCAAGGGAGGCGACTCTCTGGGGCTTGCTTCCTGTATGTTGGCGCCAAAACATCCAGAACGAGGCTACAACCCCTAAGAACGGACAATAACCTATCCTCCTAAGGATGGACACTAGACACAGAGACAACACCAAAGTAAAACTTGGTGGCTTCAGAAAGAAACGGACAGATCTATGAATGTTCCATACTATCGTCATCTTGGAGTGGATGCTGATGAATCGTCAAGTCTGTCAGCTTAATTTACAGGTAATTACAACATTTAAAGCAGGTATTATGGTGTCCATCCAATCGAAAAACACTGAACATGCAGCTGAAGAGGATGCGTTGTTGTTGCAACTTCGTTGTCATAACATGTACTGTTACTCTATCCTGACCAGCTCTGTTTGCTAGACCGTAAAATCTGATTTGTGAAGTATATGGCCCAGTTGTGTCCCGTCCAAGTGTTACAACTTATTATCTCTGCTCTAACTATGGCGTCCCAAGCTAGCCAACTTGATTCAAGCAATAGTTTGTATTTCTAGCGGTTATAATTCTGATATTAATTTATACATGTAACACTGTCTGCTTGAAGGGTTGTCATGCGTGAAATCTTTGTTAATTCCTTGACAATGCTGGACAGGAAGTGTAGTCAATTTCTTGAGTCGATTGCTTTGACATGGCATTGTTTTTCTACGGTGTTGTCTCGGTGTAGTGGTTATTGTCCGTCATTAATGGTTATTCTGTGTTCATGCGTTACGTGGTATCTTTGTCCATTCCTTGAGGGGAAGTGGAGTCCATGTCCTGAGTGGATTGCTTAGACTCCACAGTGTTTTACAACTGTATTGTCTCTGTCGTAGTGTCCGTCCTTAGGAGGATAGGTTATTGTCCGTCCTTAAGGGTTGTTATCTGTCCATGCCTTGTGTGGTATCTTTGTCCATTCCTTGAGGGGAAGTGGAGTCCATGTCCTGAGCGGTTTGCTTCGACGCGACAGTGTTTTACAACTGTATTGTCTATGTCGTAGTGTCCGTCCTTAGGAGGATAGGTTATTGTCCGTCCTTCAGGGTTGTTATCTGTCCATGCCTTGTGTGGTATCTTTGTCCATTCCTTGAGGGGAAGTGGAGTCCATGTCCTGAGTGGTTTGCTTCGACTCCACAGTGTTTTACAACTGTATTGTCTCTGTCGTAGTGTCCGTCCTTAGGAGGATAGGTTATTGTCCGTCCTTAAGGGTTGTTATCTGTCCATGCCTTGTGTGGTATCTTTGTCCATTCCTTGAGGGGAAGTGGAGTCCATGTCCTGAGTGGTTTACTTCGACTCGACAGTGTTTTACAACTGTATTGTCTCTGTCGTAGTGTCCGTGCTTAGGAGGATAGGTTATTGTCCGTCCTTAAGGGTTGTTATCTGTCCATGCCTTGTGTGGTATCTTTGTCCATTCCTTGAGGGGAAGTGGAGTCCATGCCCTGAGTGGTTTACTTCGACTCGACAGTGTTTTACAACTGTATTGTCTCTGTCGTAGTGTCCGTCCTTAGGAGGATAGGTTATTGTCCGTTCTTAAGGGTTGTTATCTGTCCATGCCTTGTGTGGTATCTTTGTCCATTCCTAGAGTGGAAGTGGTGTCCATGTCCTGAGTGGTTTGCTTCGATTTGACAGTGTTTTACAACTGTATTGTCCCTGTCGTAGTGTCCGTCCTTAGGAGGATAGGTTATTGTCCGTCCTTAAGGGTTGTTATCTGTCCATGCCTTGTGTGGTATCTTTGTCCATTCCTTGAGGGGAAGTGGAGTCCATGTCCTGAGTTGTTTGCTTCGACTCGACAGTGTTTTACAACTGTATTGTCCCTGTCGTAGTGTCCGTCCTTGGGAGGATAGGTTATTGTCCGTCCTTCAGGGTTGTTATCTGTCCATGCCTTGTGTGGTATCTTTGTCCATTCCTTGAGGGGAAGTGGAGTCCATGTCCTGAGTGGTTTACTTCGACTCGACAGTGTTTTACAACTGTATTGTCTCTGTCGTAGTGTCCGTCCTTAGGAGGGTAGGTTATTGTCCGTCCTTAAGGGTTGTTATCTGTCCATGCCTTGTGTGGTATCTTTGTCCATTCCTTGAGGGGAAGAGGAGTCCATGTCCTGAGTGGTTTGCTTCGACTCGACAGTGTTTTACAACTGTATCGTCTCTGTCGCAGTGTCCGTGCTTAGGAGGATAGGTTATTGTCCATCCTTAAGGGTTGTTATCTGTCCATGCCTTGTGTGGTATCTTTGTCCATTCCTTGAGGGGAAGAGGAGTCCATGTCCTGAGTGGTTTGCTTCGACTCGATAGTGTTTTACAACTGTATCGTCTCTGTCGTAGTGTCCGTGCTTAGGAGGATAGGTTATTGTCCGTCCTTAAGGGTTGTTATCTGTCCATGCCTTGTGTGGTATCTTTGTCCATTCCTTGAGGGGAAGAGGAGTCCATGTCCTGAGTGGTTTGCTTCGACTCGACAATGTTTTACAACTGTATCGTCTCTGTCGTAGTGTCCGTGCTTAGGAGGATAGGTTATTGTCCGTCCGTAAGGGTTGTTATCTGTCCATGCCTTGTGTGGTATCTTTGTCCATTCCTTGAGGGGAAGAGGAGTCCATGTCCTGAGTGGTTTGCTTCGACTCGACAGTGTTTTACAACTGTATCGTCTCTGTCGTAGTGTCCGTGCTTAGGAGGATAGGTTATTGTCCGTCCGTAAGGGTTGTTATCTGTCCATGCCTTGTGTGGTATCTTTGTCCATTCCTTGAGGGGAAGAGGAGTCCATGTCCTGAATGGTTTGCTTCGACTCGACAGTGTTTTACAACTGTATCGTCTCTGTCGTAGTGTCCGTGCTTAGGAGGATAGGTTATTGTCCGTCCTTAAGGGTTGTTATCTGTCCATGCCTTGTGTGGTATCTTTGTCCATTCCTTGAGGGGAAGTGGAGTCCATGTCCTGAGTGGTTTGCGTCGACTCGACAGTGTTTTAAAACTGTATTGTCTCTGTCGTAGTGTCCGTCCTTAGGAGGATAGGTTATTGTCCGTCCTTAAGGGTTGTTATCTGTCCGTGCCTTGTGTGGTATCCTTGTCCATTCCTTGAGGGGAAGTGGAGTCCATGTCCGGAGTTGTTTGCTTCGACTCGACAGTGTTTTATTGTCTCTGTCGTAGTGTCCGTCCTTAGGAGGATAGGTTACTGTCCGTCCTTGAGGGTTGTTTTCTGTCCATGCCTTGTGTGGTATCTTTGTCCATTCCTTGAGGGGAAGTGGAGTCCATGTCCTGAGTGGTTTGCTTTGACTCGACAGTGTTTTACAACTGTATTGTCTCTGTCGTAGTGTCCGTCCTTAGAAGGATAGGTTATTGTCCGCCCTTAATGACTGTATAAACCACACAAGTAAGGACACATAACCACTATAGTGTTGGACTGGTAGGTATGAACAACACAAGTATCATGGACAAATGACTATAAACTTCACAAGCAAGGACACATAACCACTCTAGTGTTGCACTGCATAAACAGCACTATAGTATGGACAAATGACCAAAAAACTCACAAGTAAGGACACATAACCACTCTAGTGTTGGACTGGTAGGTATAAGCAACACAAGTATGGACAAATGACTATGTATAAACCCCACAAGTAAGGACACATAACCACTCTAGTGTTGGACTGGTAGGTATAAACAGCACAAGTATGGACAAATGACTATGTATAAATCCCACAAGTAAGGACACATAACCACTCTAGTGTTGGACTGGTGGGTATAAACAACACAAGTATGGACAAATGACTGTATAAACCCCACAAGTAAGGACACATAACCACTATAGTGTTGGACTGGTAGGTATAAACAACACAAGTACGGACATACCACCCCCACCACTTAAGGCTGTATTATACCCAAAAATATTTGTAACCACCTTAGCACTTCTGGTACTGACTCATCAACCACTTAAGCAAAAATCCACATAAGGCTCAAATGTGGGTACGTCCGTCTGTCCGTCCGTCCGTCCGTCCGTCCGTCCGTAAACAATTCTTGTTATTGCGATTTCTCAGGAACTACTTTATGGATCTTTCTCAAATTTGGTACACAGGCTCCCCTTGGGGTCTAGTTGTGCAAGATACCTTTTGTGGTCCGATTCATAAATCCAATATGGCCACCAGGCAGCCATCTTGGATTTCCCCATGAAACACTGTTATCGCGATTTCTCAGGAACTACTGCATGGGTCTTTCTCAAATTTGGTACACAGGTTCCCCTTGGAGTCTAGTTGTGCAAGATACCTTTACTGGTCCGATTCGAAAATCCAATATGGCCACCAGGCAGCCATCTTGGATTTCCCCATGAAACCTTGTTATCGCGATTTCTCAGGAACAACTGCATGGATCTTTCTCAAATTTGGTACACAGGTTCCCCTTGGGGTCTAGTTGTGCAAGATACCCTTTTTGGCCCGATTCGAAAATCTAATATGGCCACCAGGCAGCCATCTTGGATTTCTCTATGAAACATTGTTATCGTGATTTCTCAGGAAATACTGCATGGATCTTTCTCAAATTTGTTACACAGGTTCCCTTTCGGGTCTAGTTGTGCAAGATACCTTTTCTGGTCCGATTTGAAAATCCAATATGGCCACCAGGCAGCCATCTTGGATTTCCCCATGAAACCCTGTTATCGCGATTTCTCAGGAACTACTGCATGGGTCTTTCTCAAATTTGGTACACAGGTTCCCCTTGGGGTCTAGTTGTGCAAGATACCTTTTCTGGTCCGATTCGAAAATCCAATAAGGCCACCAGGCAGCCATCTTGGATTTCCCCATGAAACCTTGTTATCGCGATTTCTCAGGAACTACTGCATGGATCCTCCTCAAATTTGGTACACAGGTTTCCCTTGGGGTCTAGTTGTGCAAGATACCTTTTCTGGTCCGATTCGAAAATCCAATATGCTCACCAGGCAGCCATCTTGGATTTCCCCATGAAATCTTGTTATCGCGATTTCTCAGGAACTAGTACTGCATTGATCTTTCTCAAATTTGGTACACAGGTTCCCCTTGGTGTCTAGTTGTGCAAGATAACTTTCCTGGTCCGATTTGAAAATCCAGTATGGCCACCAGGCAGCCATCTTGGATATCCCCATGAAACTTTATCGTCATTTCTCAGGAACTACTGCATGGATCTTTCTCAAATTTGGTACACAGGTTCCCCTTATGGTCTCGATATGCAAGATACCTTTTCTGGTCCGATTCCAAAATCCAATATGTCCATCAGGCGGCCATCTTGGATTACCCCATGAAACATTGTTATTGTGATTTCTCAGGAACTACTGCATGGATCTTTGTTAAATTTGGTACACAGGTTCCCCTTGTCGTCTAGTTGTGCAAGATATCTTTTACGGTCTTCGAAAATCCAATATGGCCAACAGGCGGCCATCTTGGATTTTCCCATGCAACTTTGTTATCGTGATTTCTCAGGAAGTACTGCATGGATCTTTCTCAAATTTGGAACACAGGTTCCTTTTATGGTCTAGTTGTGCAAGATACCCTTTTCGGTCCGAGTCGAAAATCCAATATGGCCACAAGGCGGCCATCTTGAATTTCCCCTTGAAACATTGTTATCGTGAATTCTCAGGAAATATTTCACGGATATTTCTGAAATTTGATACACAGGTCCTACATGGGGCCTAGTAGTGCAAGATACCTTTTTGGCCCAATTCGAAAATCCAAGTTACGCTTCAAATTAATACGGTATTCTCGAGATGTATCATTGCATCACAAGAGTCGGCAGATCAAACGGTGGGGCATATTCTATATACTGACTGTAGAGAATATCCATACCTTCACCCTCCATATCAAGGAGTTCAAATAATTCGGAATTAAAATGTATTTCTTCAAATTTTAAATCAGTTTTCTTCAGTCCATGCAGTAGCAAGTGAACTGCTCCACCCTTTCGTCTGCCGGCGGGTCGGCTACATGAAGGCACGTCACTCTTGTGACTCAATGCCACAACTCGACAACTGTAGACTACTGCATGTTTCAATCCAAAGGAGATAATCAGGATTCAGGCACTTTCGAAGTTTCAACATTACTGCGCGGACCGGATCCCTTCAGTATTAAGTATTGTACCATCTTACTATTTTCGAGCATGGTATCTTTAAAGAGATATCTCAAACTAGCCCAGTAAACAGAACAGAATTAGCATTCGTTCCTAATTATAAAATCTTAAGTATGTTTCATAGCTCATGCCAAAGTGTCAAAGAGGTTGGTCCTCGCTTCCAGTACCCAATGATGACACGTGCAAAAAAAAAAATACAAAGGCGAAGGATCCTCCGTACATGTACATTCACTTTCAGACTAACTTTGCTCATTTCTCTTGTATTATAACAACCGACATAAGTACAGTTTCTAGAAATCTTGAAACTCCTGATTATATCTTGGTGTTTTTCAGTGTCCCTTTTCCGATCTTTTTCGCTCAGATTCGAAATTCTGTAAACAAAATTACAAATCAATCGTTTGTTCTTAGTTACAATGGACAAAAATATCCTCTAGTCATTAGCTTACAATTATCGGATAATGGTGGGCGCCAAGATCCTTCAGGATCTCTCGTATCTAATTATCATCTAAATTAGATTCGCACAGTTAATATATCGTGTAATTAGCGTAGATTCGCACTCTGATCTTGTTCTCGCCGAATCCTGGGAGAATTATTATCTTCATTTTAGCGTAGATTCGCAACTCATGGTAAGTTAATAATATATTTAGCGTAGATTCGCAAGTACATTTTATTCATACACATTTTTTGTTGAATGGGAGGCAATATATTGTCTAATTAGAGCATTCATAATGTCATGTAAATTGCATATATTCGCAATTCAAGAAGACTTAATATACTTTCTATTTAACATATATATTCACAAAGCTGTTTAATCTTATCGATCATGCTTCATTCTCTATTGTTGAACCAAGAAATGATAATATAACAATAATATTATCTATGCAGCAGTAAATCCTTAACAACTAAATTGACTGTGGATATCCCTTTTTTGTTGAACCTAGAAATGCCATATTGTTATAATCACTATAAAACCATTATGTGAACAGTTCTCGTGAGAACCAAATGGCATATGCCACTAGGGGTTGCGTTCAAATGATAAAAGGTTGACAATAAATTGATGATATTCCGAGCAGATTTTAGGAACTATTTCCGTAACAAAAAGAACTATAGTCATCTGTGAGTGCATCCAAGGGATGGTTTTAAAACTTGCAGTGCTATCGCGAGAGGCGATGAATGGCCTCTCGAACTTACAGAAATGGTAATGGCAATATCGCTATATCATATTGTTACCATAACAACAATACTAATAAAGGGCGTTAATCACAAAAGCTAAACACCTTGATCTCCCTCGTATATTGTTTAACCATAATCTTTGCCCCATGCTACATCTAATGCTACATTCTTCTTCGCAATGAATATATCACGTCATAAGTCCATGTAATTTTGATCACCTTCTTCCACAAAAAATGATATTAGATACCTGTGCATTGCATTTACGTGATAAAATCAAATAATTATATCTTGTATGATTTATCACACATCATTCGCATTGACATTTTGTTCCTCCGGTACTCTCTAAAAGCAACTGTGTACCACAGATACACATCGCTGTAACAAAATTGAACATCTACAAACACTGTGTATCTGTGATACATTTTGATATTTTTGGAACATCATGATGTCTGCCGGCATCATTGAAAACTGTTGACCGCTTCTCTCTTGTAGGAAACAAGCCTATACATACTATAATTGTCTTTTTTAATTTGGTGCTAATACTGTTATATGGAATATGGAATAGGTCTTTGGATTATGGACGCGGATATTCTCTACCGGACGACAGCTGAATTAAGAATGACGGACTAGACGCTTGTAACACAATTTGTGTAGAAAAAGTACACAAATTGTGTACTTCTGATACACAATTTTTGTAGATGTGCAATGCTGTACACAACTGTAGCGAGTAGTGGCGCTATCGTCGTGTCTTTGTCTCTTCAGTGGGTGGTATTGGGTCCATTGACATTATTCACACAAGAAGCTGCTTCACCGAAGAATCAGAACGGCCATGTGTTGTTAATAATAAGCCAGTAGTTAAAATTGTTGTAATGAAACACTCTTGTCGATTTACAGTAATACTGACACAAATATTGTCTACAGGATACAGAAGTTGTTATCCATAAAATAGCATTGTGTTATATATGGTATCAGGACATTTCGTCACGCGATATTCCGGCATGCGACATTTTGGCAT
>JAVTVY010044356.1:0-20945 GCA_036873755.1 Hanleya hanleyi | reverse complement strand
AGTCAACGCCAATATACTCACGCTATCGCAAAGAGAAAACTATTATATCGTCAATGTATACTATAGTTAGAGAAAAAACATAATGCCATCAATGTATACTATAGTTAGAGAAAAATCATAATACAAGCGTCTAGTCCTTCATTCCATAACGAGCCGTCGTCCATTAAAGTATTTTTGAGGATGTTCCAAAAATATCAAATCCGTATAGCTGAACACGATTCTTAATCCATGTGATTTTGGATGTAAAGTCGCTATCTGGAGTATGATTCATCTCCGTCACTCATGAGGATGCCATGCATATAAACTATATAGTTAGAGAAAACCAAAATGCCATCACTGTTCAATACAGTTTGAAGTAGCACAGTTACAAATTACTTTGTTAGCCGTTGTCATCAATGTAATCAATACACCGTGAGCTCTGATTTACCAAAAAAAGATTCAATATATGCGTATGAGCATCATGGCGCCCAAACTATCTAAAAGCCGATGTCATTACGAGGATGTATTGCTCTTTATATACCTGGAGCGTGGATATGTTCAGTGACTGAACAATACACTTGCTGTTCAAGCTCAGTGGACAGGTTACAGTCTCTTCGCCCCTCAGCATGATTGGTGCTGCAAATATAACAATAGTGACGTTTTTTTCTTTCTGTTAGTTAAGTGAACCATCATCGATTATCAAACGATATAACGAACTGCAACTGTCAGACTTTATAGGTGGAAATCTCTTAGCAAATTAGATACCGAGGAGTCGAAACACTAGTCTCAGTTATATGAAAATGGCACTCGAGCGTAACTGTGCTAATATAATGAGTCAAAACTAAGGATATTTTTTAATTTGATATGATAATTTTTGTAATAAAAATATTAACTTACTTATGCAGGAAGCCCCTTGCATTTCCTGTCTTAATGTGCTGATTTCGGAGTAAGAATTGACTAAGAATGTGTGGGTACAGTCAGGGTCAGTTGCCATCTCGTGAAGTTCCAATTGATCTATACCAGGGCCTACGCCAACTGCATAAATGGTGATCCCTTTGTCGCGCACGCTCTTTGCAGCTGTTGCAGTATCCCGAAAGCTATTTGACCTCCCGTCAGTAACCAGGATGAGCGCCTTGGGGATACCGTCCCTGCTGCCGTGGGTCGTGGTGAACACGCTATCAACGGCCAGTTTCAATGCCTTCTCCGTAGAAGTACCACCACCTTCATATACAATTTTGTTAATTTTTGCTTGGACCTGAGATTTCGTCAGAAAGGTATTCAGATAGAACTCCACGGCTGCGTGAGTGTCGTACTTGATGAGAGCTACTCTGGTGTCTTCAGGGCCCACACTGAAACCATCCACCACGTCGTGAACAAATCTGAGAGCTTTGGTGAAATCAGCTGCCGGGATACTACTGGAGTCATCCAAAACGAAGACCAAGTCGATCGTCTGATTTCCTCGGCAATCTGAGGAAAGTAAGAAAAAGAGTTAGATATTAATAAAAGACCACATAGAGTAAACTTGTGAGCACCGGTTCACAAAGTAAGACTGTATTAAAGCATCTGTAATCAGTCAGTCTACATTCAGTGAAAATACGTGGATCCACCAAAATCACCAGGCGCGAGTTCCTTGCTATCGCGTTCTTGGAGAAACAGCGTCACAAATCTCCGCATTCATGGTATTTAAAAACAATCATAATGTGTATATTGTGATACGTCAGACTTTCATATGAATATATGGACATCTAAATCCATGCATGTATGGAATGCTGTTGATACAGTTTGTATGTGTGGAAAACAGCATGATATTCTGACGCTCACATAATGCTCAGTATTCAGCACACAAACATACGATTTTCTTCGCAATCAGACGGCTATTTTTTAAGGAACAACTAATGGTGAAGAATTTTGGTCACTTTGGTCCCCAGGCTGAAATGGTCCTGGTTAATTATTTAGGCTAGGCAATATATCGATTCTGAGAAGAGTGCAATGCTGGTAAACCAAGATGGTAAATCAGGGGAATGTCATTTAGACGTGACACTATGAAAACATCGCGCTAAATGATCACCGATATTCTACGAGATCCCATAATAAGCCAATCACGACAATTTCTGCCTTTTCACTTTGACAATGATTGACGTTTACTTCACAGATATTAACACCTTCGCACCGCACGATCTTTTGATATTTTCCACCGCTAAACAAAGCCAGATTTTT
The DNA here is from genome assembly GCA_036873755.1 of Hanleya hanleyi. Classification (NCBI taxonomy): domain Eukaryota; kingdom Metazoa; phylum Mollusca; class Polyplacophora; order Lepidopleurida; family Hanleyidae; genus Hanleya; species Hanleya hanleyi. Next base: position 18,749 of record JAVTVY010044356.1, on the reverse strand, counting down.
CGGCGGGAGTAATCCCTTTGATGTTCACGTTTACCACGCACACTGTATGAACATTATGCCATATTTGGATACTGTTTCCCGATACTATTGACTATACTGGTCCACATGCGTGTGTAATTACTGTGGGCGTGATTTTGAAATTGTTTCACCGAGCTAGCTAACCTGATTGGCTAACAAATGTAGTTTGAAAGAATAGTAAGATTTATCTGATTTTATTGAGACTGTGAAGAATGGTGAGCAGGTGTATCGTACTGTCTTACAAGTCCAAATGTCCCTTATCTTGACATTAAAAAAGCCTAGGAAAAAGTACATAAACATGATCCATGTTGATGTTAAAGGAGCACTTACTGTTTTGTAGCAACGCTGCTGACGCCGTGAAATTATAGGCCGTCCCCGGAGTGGTGCTGTGGTACTTGTGATACCAGAAAGCCCCTTGTTCCTCAACACTGCGGGCAATTTCATTTCCTTCTGACATCAGTTGAATATACAATGACGCGGCTATTCCCGAAAACAACGGCTTTCTAAGGTCCGTCCACGTCACCATCGACCAATTGATGTTAAACTGCTGAGTAATTAATGGGAAGTATCCCTGCACTTCGGCTGCGGTCTGGGTTATCAAGAAGCGATCTCGGTCAACCTGAAGAAAGACAAATAAATAAACATTATATATCTCGAATGTGCAAGCGACAAGTCCGTCATTCAATGCTCAGCCTAATTCCATTATAAATTTTCCGCGTCCATATTCCAAAGACCAAATCCGGATAACAGCATTAGTACCAAATTTAACAAAAACTAAAATCATAGCATACTTAAACACAGGCTAGTTTCCTGCAAGACAGAAGCGATCAACAGTTTTCATGACAAGACATCATGAATCTGATGTTTCAAAAATATCAAATCCGTATCGCTAATCAGTACTCTTAATCCATAATGATTTTCGTTGTAAAGTCGTTATCTAGAGAATGGTGTATCAGTGGCGCTAACATTGTAAAGTCGTTATCTAGAGAATGGTGTATCAGTGGCGCTAACATTGTAAAGTCGTTATCTAGAGAATGGTGTATCAGTGGCGCTAACATTGTAAAGTCGTTGTCTAGAGAATGGTGTATCAGTGGCGCTAACATTGTAAAGTCGTTGTCTAGAGAATGGTGTATCAGTGGCGCTAACATTGTAAAGTCGTTGTCTAGAGAATGGTGTATCAGTGGCGCTAACATTGTAAAGTCGTTGTCTAGAGAATGGTGTATCAGTGGCGCTAACATTGTAAAGTCGTTGTCTAGAGAATGGTGTATCAGTGGCGCTAACATTGTAAAGTCGTTGTCTAGAGAATGGTGTATCAGTGCGCTAACATTGTAAAGTCGCTGTTCAGAGAATGGTGTATCAGTGGCGCTAACATTGTAAAGTCGTTGTCTAGAGAATGGTGTATCAGTGGCGCTAACATTTTGCGTGTTCATGTGAACATCATGAGAATATTGAAGTACATGAGTTCATACGGTCCCTCGCCCCATCATCATATACATTCGACTTCTCCATTCAAACTTTGAATTAGCCTTGATAGATCAGAACACTGAAAGAATTCAAATCTGAGGTGAAAATTTCATCCACAAACCCGAGACGAGCCAATCAGAACATACCGAACGACTGTGTGTAGTGTGGCGCAATCTTTCGGTAGTTACGTAATTTCCTTTCAATATGACGGTAGAGGTGGCCAGGTGCAAAGAACAGTATCACATTTCGAAATCCAAATGAATTCAAGGTCAATAACGTGTCGTGCCTATTTATAATTTTTTTAACAGATCCAGCAAACTGATATATCAGGGTAATTCGAAGTGTAAAAGGCGAAGTCGACTTGTATATGAAATGTTAGCCCCGGGTTAAGCGGACTTTGACACTTTGAAATGTAAGGTCATATAGATCGTGCACGCTATTATCATATTTGCTGCGCCGTAAATGTCCATGCTCCACGCTGAGAGTAGAAGGTACTAAAGTTTTAGCATCCTTTTGGCTGGAAAGAATCAATGCACCATGTAGTCTTATTCTGAGAGTTTGAAGAAAAATAACAGCGAAATATGACTCATTCGTAAATCTATGTCTGTGTTCGACTGTCAGACATCGGTTTAGTATATAAAAAATGGGGTTCGGGTTATGCAACCAGACAATTCAATGCAATCGAATGCTGTCCATAATTTTTAGCCTAAGCTGGAAAAAGAATGGAGATGGTGTCGTGACTCCTGCACTTTAAGATCCTCATAGTGTTCATATGAACAGTCACAATCAAAGTGTGACCGAGCTACATCATTCTCTAGATAAACGACTTTGCAACGAAAATCATATGGATAAATATGGATTAAGAATACTGATCTACGATACGGAAATGATATATCTGGAACATGATGATTTCTTGCTGGCATCATTGAAAACTGTTGGCCGCTTCTCTCGTGCAAGAAACCAGCCTATGTTTATGTATACTTACTATGATTGTTTTTCTTTGAATTGGGTGCCAATGCTGTTATATAAATTAGGTCTTTGGATTATGGACGCGGAATGAATGAACGACGACTGAATATTGAACAGGGCGGGGGGAGCGGTGCCCCGGAAATATGAAAAAAGGAGGGGCGGGGGAGTCAAATACCACTTTGCTCCCCCCCCCCAATAATTGTGCGTGAAGTGCCTTGAAATGAATTTGTAGAGATGCGTTTGAAATCAAGAATTGCTCTGGGGGAGTACACCCGACCCCTCTTTTTCTTCACGAGTGAAATTCATCGTGACGAGGTTAAATTGCAGTTTCATTCCAAGTCCTAACTCTTCCCATTGTTTGTTCTATCTGATTTAGTGTTAACTCTAGCACATTTTCCAAGAATTATCAGTTTCATATGATATCCGACTCTCTTTTTCGTTAATTAGCGCCGGAAATTGCCGCCTTTGACACCCACAACTTCAAACAATTCAGCTTTGCATTGATGCAATAACTTATGCATCGATGAAGTGACCGTAGAAGTTGACTTTGATTTAAACTGAGGAGAAGATGGTTTCATCTGAACACCAATATTTGAGGACGATTTTTTTAGAAAGAGTTAGAAATTGTGGAAATTTTCAACCTAAAATCTTCCTTGAAAATGCGCCAAAGTGCGCAAAATGAAGGGAAAATTTTCAAAATCTCCAGGACTTCAATTGCAGTGTGAGGTGGAATCTCCATCCCAGTCCCACCTACCATTTGCCCCTCTCCCCCTAAAGTTGAATTGCTTCCCCCGGTATCAAGACGCCGGTATCCATATACTAGTTCCGGTATTTCGTGCATGAGAGTCCATGTCTATATAGTCCATGGGCCAGAGTCGAAACTGGTACCACCTGAGGTGGCAAATTCTGGTAATGTTTTTTGAAGAGGTATATGTCTGTAGATGTTATCCATATATGATAACCGTTGCAGATCGGTAGCTTAAGGGTAGTATACCACGCCTTTTCAACCCTACCCCTTTCCCAGTTCTAAATCCAAACTTGAGGGGTGGGGTATGGTCCCTCGGATATTTTTCTTATACTTCCCTCTAGAGATCTAAAACTTCGCACACTTCGGGCATAGGTACTCTTCTGTTGAAAGAGGCAAACATTATGTCACATAATCATTTGGTGACGTCACAGTGACGTAATAACTCAGGGAGCAGTTTATTGTCTCTTTTTTGCCCATTTTCAAATTGATTTTTTCAAATTCTGCTGGTACCACTTTGCATAGTAGATTCGATTCATGTTCATTGCAGAGGTATTTCTATGTAGATGTTAGCCATATGTGATAACAGTTGCAGATCGGCAACTTATGCGTAGTTATAGCACACTTTCGGAACCCTACCCCGCCCCCATTCTTAACCCAAATATGGGGGGTGGGTTATGGTTCCTCGCATATTTTTATCATTCTTGCAGCTAGAGGGCTGAAATTTTCCACACACTACGTTTAGGTCCTTGTTTATAGAAACCAGTAAACATAAATTAACAAATTCCCTTGAGGACGTCACTATGACGTCATAACACGGAAAATCAGTTTTTGCCGGCCGTTTAGTCCATTTTCAATACAAACTTCCTATTCAGTTGGTCCCATTTGAGGTAACAGATTCCATCAATGTTTCCTAAAGTTGTATTATTATGTAGTTGTTACCCATAGGTTATAACCTTTGGAGTTCAGTAGCTTATAGGGTAATTATAGCTCGTTTTATGAAACCTGGCCTTATCCTTACTCCAAGCCAAACGTTGCAGGTGACGGGGTATGGCCCACCAGATATTTTCTTTAAATCTATGTCTAAAGAGCTAAACGATTATACCATATACATTTTAGTCCTATGCTATGATAAAATGCTAAATAAACTGATAAAATGTTTAATTACATCATCGTATCTCGCCAGAGTAACACATATACATGTCTTTTATCTCTTTCATTATAAGTGTGAACTGAAGGTGTTATTTGCCATTTGGGGGTGAATGAGGACAGATATATTAAAATAATATCCCATCGATTAAATAATAGTAGGTTCTTCGATGCAAAAACATGCCAAACGATGGGAGAGCGAGAGCAAATTTAACTCATGGTAGTGTTGCGTAAACTGTCGATCTAGTTTTACTATTTTGTATTGACAATTTCTACTCGACATAGAGTACATTTCCTGTGCAACATGTATCATGATTGTTGAGTGTCCATCACAAATACACATTGGCAACTTGGTAATATCTCGCCCCAGCGTGAGAATTTGAATGTGTGTTAACAACGGAACCAGAATCTTGTTGGCAGGAGTAGAATATCAAATATGTGGCAGGAGTAGATTGCTAACATCAGCGTGGGCGATTGAAAGCACAGGCGATGTTCGTGTCAAGTTTTCAACGCAGACAAACTCCGGTTACTTTACCACCGCGTTTCTGTGTGGTATTAAATAGGGTACAGTCAGTGGATGGAAGAGACAAAGGAAATGTATAAGATTTAACCACCAAAGCCACAAAGAATTCAAATATGAAGACTATTCTGTTCAATTCAATAAAATGCATCTGACCGGCTTTGTCGACTGGAAATCGTTTCTAACCATAATTGCATGATATGTGATGTAAAATGGATACCGGTATCAACTATTGAACCAATCCGGAATCGACAGTTGTCAACAGTAATGATGAGGCTGTATGTAGATTTTAGTATATGACCCATATGAACGTTCAACCAGATTTGATGATATGAAACGAACATCATGATATCTTCAATTTCAGCATCATTCGAAACTGTTGTCAAATTTCCTTGCATAAAATACTACCTTGCTATGCCTGTGTAGAAGTTCGAGTTATTAGTGTCTTGTGAATAAGGGCTTTCGATTATTGATGCAGAAATTCCCTGAGTGTTATACACGATAGTATCACCACCACAAATCTCCAGAACAGGTCATGACTGTAGGCAGGAACATGTGTAATTAGGGCAAGTTAGTGTGATGATCCTGGAGTTTTAATGCTGCAGGGCCCATTCATCGTTTATACAATGGTGTATGGTTATCTGAAGAGCTAAACCTGTCACAAACACGATTTCAAAGGATTTAGCTACATTCAACTTCCAACCAATATTTCCATCCATGTGCCTAATTTTAAGGCAAATCTTTTCATCATAATGGCATATGGACAGTTAGTTTGAGTGGAAGTGAAATAATTTCTGAACATTGTTATCGAACTATCCGTCTCTGCAGCTGACGATGTAGGCATACTCTCTGCATCAACGCTGACATTTTTCATGTTCCACCAAAGATGTTAGCAGGATATTCCCTTTCAGCAACCATCCCAGTCGAGCAGGGTCACAACCTGTTAGCCCAGTTCCAGGTTTGCAGCATTTCACTATCGAGTATCGGCTTCATTCCGATTGATGACGGAGCCTATTATGACGTTACCACGTATACATGGTTCCCTTAACATATTCGTTTTCATTCGGACCAAATTTATACATCCAGGTATGAATGATCATCGCGAATACCATGGTCTACCTTAACACTCTGAGACGAGTTGACATTCATTTAAACAGCTAATTATGGAGTGGTCTTGTAGCGCTTCTGTTTGGCTGAGATTTTGAATGACGCACACTGGCATTCCGACCTCAGCGCCGGACCCCTGTGACCTTTGATGAAAGGAAAGCGAATCACTTGATTGGCTGACAGAGTAGGCGACGTCATCAATGAATTATTTACGTTCGAAAAAGCCGTTTGCTGGGCTCTCGACAGTAGAAGAGATAGAGGGAGGGAATGTCCTGGTAGCGGGGCTGGAGTGACCAAGGAATCACCTTGTTGATTTCCTGGATATTTTGCCACCATCAGATTCATCTGTAGGTCTATCATGTGTGTTTGGAGACGATGTTGGTGGTATTGGATCTTCTGTATTTCATCTTTTGCAATCTCTAAAAGAGGCCATTGGGCATGCACTTATGCAGCTCCCAGCAGGCAGTAGCTTTCACGGGATAATGCCCAGAGGTAATGGTGGTATCAAAATCTTCAGAAAAGCTCTAAAAGGGCAATGTTAATGCATTTTAAGAAGCAAACATCGCGTTTCAAATACAGACATCTAACACATATGGCCATCCCCAGCTATGAAACAAAGAATGTGTGATGGTTACCCGAGATTAACTCCCTCGGACGTGACGGTAGTGAACATGATTTTCGTTTGAAAGTGACACGGGTAAAAGTTATTGTTATGTGCTGTAAAAATGCTGAAGTTTCATATCATGCGAAATGGTGATTGTCAGTTGCTCTAAACTGGATTTATTCAAGTTTGAAAACGGTCGAATATGCTCTTTCGACATTTCAGGGACATTTTCCGAAGAGATTTCCCTTCATATATAAAATATGACACCTCAAACCAAAACAATTTGTGTGTATTTATTATCACAATGGTTAGTGTTACAATGGGTTGAAATATAATTCTGGTTTGAGGTGTCATATTTCATCAAAATTAAAAATTGTGCAAATGCTTCGCTTGTATTCTACCAGAAACGTTATGTGAGCAAGTAAAAAATGCTTTTCAAGTAGACGTCGTCGTAGTCCAGTTGTTAGGTTGCTCGCTTTCAAAAACAGTGTGGTGACCAGTTTGTTGAGCTATGAGTTCGATTCACATTTGGATCAGAAAATTTTACTTCCTATTTTCTTATTCTTTCTTTCTAATATTTAACCTTTGGATTTATTTATGTTATGTGAAACAATCTTCAGGGATATTCAGTTAATAAAATATAGATATAACTGTGTATACACATTTCTGCATTCACTGCTACAACTCGACCCTTATTGCAGCACACTCATAACATGTCCAAGTCACCGTGACTGAATGGGTTTATTTTCATGGGTCAGCAATGTATAAAAAACGAGGGAATCTTCATGTGTATTTTCCTGAACTGTTCTCGTTATATTTAAGAATCATTATAGTTCTCACTATGCACAGTAATGTCGAAGAGTGAAGTGTGAGTGTTGTCACAAGAATACGCGTTCAGGCCAGACCAGAAAAAATATCTGGTTCACAGTTAGAGTGGGTAAAACGCAGGAGTGACTTTGAAGTTAACACTGAGGGAGTATTATGCCCTCAATGTAGGGCTATATACTATGTAGATTTGAAATCTGCCAATGATGATACCATCGAAGCGCCTAAGTAGTATACAAAGCGTAAAATGATGAGGTTTGACCTCAGAAATTTGCATATGACCTCTGTGACGTCACGTGACAGCCAATCAGAAGCGAGTATTGTGTCACATGGGGTCATGTGTGGTGGTGGTGGGTGGGTGGTGGGTTTAAGATGGCGGCTGTGGTGGTGGTGGGTGGGTGGTGGGTTTAAGATGGCGGCTGTGGTGGTGGTGGGTGGGTGGTGGGTTTAAGATGGCGGCTGTGGTGGTGGTGGGTGGGTGGTGGGTTTAAGATGGCGGCTGATATTTGTTCCCCCGGGTAAAATTTAAGGGGTCTCAAGGTCATCTGGCGATCACGTGATCAAGGCATGTACTGACATGTTCTGGATTGCATCAGCATTGGCTGGGTGCCAAGTGTTGACCACTATAGGTCTGGCAACCTTTGACCTTTGTATTCCTCCGCGGTGATGCGGTCTGGCGGTGATGCGGTCGCGGAAGAAAGCTTCCGCGGAGGAAAAGTAGTCCCTAGACTACAAATACGCTGCATGGTCCGATTGGGGCGAGTGAGGCTCTTTTCAGTCATGTCATGGGTGTTTTCACAGAATAAATGCCATGCGGAGGATGGGTACTAGTATTTCGCTAACGTCCTAGTAATAAACATAATCTATAGGTGTTGTACCATGTTAATAGGATCAGTCTAGCATCTGTACCACCCTAGGGTCGAGTGTTTATTGTCCCGTGTATCTCCGCAAGAAAACAACAAACAAAATGGCGGCTCCATGATGGTGTGGGGATGCCCTTTCCATATCACGGCGTCGACCGTAGCGCCATCTGCACACATTGACGCAAGGGAGACAACTCGTGTAGCCTAAGGGTATGAAAATAGCCGTGTTGGAGCTAGGGGAGTTACTACTGGTCCAATGGGGTTTGGGTTTAAGATGGCGGCTGTGGGAGCCCGAATCATAACGGACTGAAATTATTCAACCAGCACAGAGGCTTGCCCGGAGCGAATTGGTGAAATTTTTGAAAAAGTACTGTGACAGAAATTGATGTGACGGAAATAATACTTCTATGAATAGGGCGAAAACTTATCTAAGATAATTTTTCTGTCATAATTAATTCTTGGTCGAGTATCAACTATTCAGATATTACGGAAAGTACTGTTGTTATAAGGTATTGTTTGTTATATATCAGACACGATCAGCTGATATATGTAAACAAACGATCTATATTTAGACCCTCACGTGATCTGCTACGTTGCAGCACGCGCTCTTTGATCTTGGCGTTCCGCCGCCGTACAAGAAGCTCAAATTGAGACGGAGAATTTCGTTACCATTACCAGTAAATTGTAAGTTTATTGCGGAAAGAATTTATATTGCATAAATTCCTGCGGGAAATAGGAAGTACACATATAAGAGAATATTGTCTTGACGTAAAAAGTTTGGACATTTCATATTTACGGAGATATGGATTTTTATAACTGAGCCGGTTTTTCGTGTAAACCATCGCAGCGAAAAGGGAAACGGCTGTCATCTTCGTTTTGCTATGTCACAAAAAGTGCTCGAATTACTTATTTCTAAATTATTTCATCACGAATCCAACTAAGGTTAGCAAGTATACATATTTTACGATATAGTCAATAACTGTGAGCACATAAGACGTTCTGGTTGATGAGATCTGAATTTTTGAAGTTTGGCAATTTTCTGACTTCGAGCTTCGAATACCCGCCGCCATATTTGTTGAAAGCCGGTCGGGTGTTCGTTTGTCATGATGGAAAATCATTAATTAATCATATTTTGAGATATATTTCTCAACACAACCTTGTATTCATTGAAAATATAATTGTTCAGGCTTAGGCCTACATTGCTAACTGGTTTGCTGCCTTTGAGGTAATATTTGTTTCGGCAGTTGTTTCCGCCCATGCGATGAGAAAATATGCCTGAAAAAAATGTCTAGTTTTGTGTCCGCTCCACAGACATTTTACACCAATATACATATATTGCGACCAGTCTATGATACAGTGCCACCCCAGTGTCGAGCATTTATTGTCCAGTTTGCACCAGCAAAGAAAAATCACGAACGTTCATCGAACGTCATCGGTGGGGACCTTCATGTGGTCTTCCGCGGTATATGAATCACTTACATTTGAATGCATGAATTAGTTTGATATAATTTTGTTGGGTGTGGATGATTTAAAAGAGTGGAAATATTCCGTGCAGGTCTGTTTTATGTAACAAACGCTAAGAAAAATGGCTACCCAAGGTCAATTTCCCCGGCTTCCCCGGATAATAGCGCCAGCCAAACCACAGCCCCATCTATACGCTCAGACTAGGCCAATTTCTCTTGTAGGCAAAGGTAATCTCCCTGATTCGCACATTTCTATCTTTTTTGCGTGTTTTGGGTGGTGGAGTTTTTTTTATGGATTTTACTATGAGCTATGAGGTTGTAGAATACGATGGGAAAAGCTATGAAATGTTTTTTTAAGTACCGGCTAGGCTTGTAAATAGATGCATATACACCCATAGACACTCATATACTGGGATATTAGCCCGATGTATGTATAAATCCATACGGGGTGGACATGTTGGAGTCTAGGTGGAGCACTAGTGGCCCGATTGGGTAGAGTGAGGTCTTATTTTAAAGCTCTCGAGGAAATAAATAAATAAATAAATAAATAAATAATAATAAAAAAAATCAAAAAAATCGGCGAGTAGTGGACAAAGGGGAAATTAGGAAGTACTGACCATGCCCCAGAATACTTCATATGCATATCACGGCCTTAAGGCCTATGTAAGATGTAATCTACTTCACATTTTAGTAGTATAAAAAGCGCAAGTCCTATTGACCTTGCCCCTCCAAAGAAATAAAATCGGCTCTATTTTACAGGAGTATATACGCAGGTCACGTGGGTTGTTACGTCACTTCCGGGTTTTCACTAAAAACTACCTCCAAACATAGAAGAGTTCCAATTTTTCCCCTTAGACGTCCGTATGTTCATCCTCCAAACCCAGAAGAGTTCCAATGTTCAACCTCCGGGACTTTTTCACCAGCGCGGCCCCCCAGCGCGAGCGCGGGTTCTCCGGCCGCAGCGCGCGCGCGCGCGTCAATGTAGGGAGAGGTTAAATCGACAACATAGAACTTATAGTCATCAACTTAATCTATACGTGTTGGACGAGTCTCTTCACTCACCGTATACACGCACCTCAATGAAATGCCTGCTCCAAACCTAGACCAAAAACACGTACTTGGTCTGTGGGCTGATTTCATTGGCTCTCTATTTTTACTATAGTGCTCTTGCATTCTAACCTTGATGGGTTACATTTTGGCCCCATCCTACACCACTGATTTCAGTTTCACTGAATCTCCACATTGGGCATTGATGCATTATGAATAAAACACACAAGACAGGGTTTTTTTTGGTGAGATCTCATTTTGTTTTTTATTCAGTAACAACAACAACAACGTGAGAACAACCACGTGAAAACTCAAGCCCAGAACAAGGGGCTTGTACATTGAAAGAACTGAAGCCCAGAACAGAGGGCTTTTAAACTTAAACCCAGAACAGCGGGCGTATGTACATTGAAAGAATTCAAGCCCAGAACGGGACTTGTACATTGAAATGATGGGCGGCCCAGTCATAGACGAGTACATCTCGGTCCTCGGCCTTGGGGTACTCGTCAAACATCTGTACGATGGTAGATAAGGGTCTTCCCCGGCATCGATGGTACAGGTAAAACAAGCAATATTGTCCGCACACGCTACTGGTCAGGCTTTGCAACGTTTGACTGTTCCAACACCACGTCTCTGTGCCTTGATCCATGAAGTCTGTTAAATCGGGATGGAAGGGTGGCAGGCCGTACGGGTCAAAGTATTCGCCCTGCTGTTCTGTCAAGTACACGGCCACCCAATGTTCACCGGGCCGATCCATCGGGTCCGTGTTGAGAACGTAAGCAGCAGGATACATACGGTCTAATGGGAACACATCTCGGGCGAACACCCCTTGAAACATCATACGTGTCTCTGGGTCATTCTCCAGCACGGTGGTTATCTGCTCTGTATCCATGTTAGGTGGAGAAGTCACACAGCACGTTGCGCGCCTTGTCCACTTGAATGATGTTGTCAAACTCGGCGTAGCAGATCACATTGACGGTGCTCCGGAGGGCTCGTTGAAAGTGGATTTCCAACCGTAAATTGCCTTGCTTGGCCAGGGCCAGCTGATGGTCGTTCTCTAAGGTGGGGATCAGATCGAAACAGAACAACGTGTATCCGTTCCCGTAGGCCTCCCGACTGATGAAATTCCCTTCGTCCTGGTTGATTTGACCGGTGGCTGTAAACAGGCTCTGATAGGCTCGAATGAAATTCGCGCGCCCAAAGTTCGGGGTTAAGGCCGTGGCTGGCACCTGTTGTCCATCCACATGCAGGGCCACAAAATTGATGCCGAAATGTTTAAAGTCAAACGGATTCTCTGGGTAGGCTCCACTGAAACTGGTATTTTCCACACAGGCCAGGATCAATCGCTTGGGTAGTTCCCCCAGGAACAGGTTGTCTTTGTTGGCGCTCATATTTCCAGCAGACACAGAGAACACTTTGGTTTGCACACGTCGGATAGGGTACTGGGCTGGTTTTGTTTCCAAGGCTTTCATGTGTCCCAATTGAACGGCTGGATTCGGTTTCACTTTTCGGACATACAGGACCGCGTCTTCGATGACAATCTTATAGTCAGCTACATGCGCCTCTACGTTAGTGGCCATCAAGGCGAAGGTCGGAGGCGCCCGTATCAGTCGGATTTTGATGGGAACCTTGTTCAAGAGGTATCGGTCTTGCATGAACATGTCTGCGTGCAGTCGACCGATCATATCCACCGAGACGCCGTTCGCGGTCAAAGCCTTCCGTTGCCTATATCGCGTATTGTCGTTCTCTGCGCCCATGTGCTCGGCTTTGTCCTGGTAGAATAAAGCGGCTGTCAGTTGAGATTTTTTAGCCTCTCGGCCATGCGACAACAGCGTTTCGATGTAGGCTCGATAGGGGTACGTGTTGGTCGAGTCACTGATGAGTTTGTCGCTGAGAAATATATCCACCTGTTGAAACATCGAGTGCAGCCAGAGATTCGTCGGGCCCACCGTTGCTTGGTCGACGATTCTGGTGCCATCTCCACTGACGATCTTGGCTTTCACATACAAGTAGGTATGGGCTAAATCCACATAGGTCGTATCCGCATTACTGATGGTGAACTCGATGGGTCCTGTTGCGTTGATGCTGGACAGCGGGAGATGCTCCACCCATAATCCTTGTTCGGCACTGGTCTGTGTGGGCGGCACGGTCCACAAATCAAATTCAATGTTGGTGGAGGAGCAGGACTCGGCGTGGATCAAGGACATGTTTTAAGAAAAGATATCCCGGGTCTTCTTCGATGTGCGTCGTCGCTGGGTCGGTCGTCGACTGGTGCGTGGTTTCGGTGGGGCAGCTCTTTTATTCCCTACGGTGCGTCGTGCTTTGGCCACCAAGACGCCTCCCGCTTCTTTGGCCCGCCGTTTCAAGGCTTCTTTGGGTGCCGTACCCCCCAATACATCACCGGCCACTTCCAGTCCACTGCGTACCGCTTGTTTGCCGATTGCTTTCACCCCACGCGTCACCAAGGGCAGGAACGTTTTGACGATGCTCCCGAGTATGTTCCCCAGTCCATGTCCACGTTGCATGCGTGCACCACTAAACACCGGAAAGCCACCCCCGGCCTGTTGGGCATAATAGTCCATATAGCTGCGTGCATCGCACTCGTAAGGCACCTTCATTATACAAAGTGGGGAGCACGTGCTTGTCGAAAATGAAGTGTCAGCACCACTTTCCCGCGTTCGAATGCCACCGGTCGTCCCGTGTCATCTCTTATATCCACCGTGATCGTGTTGATGTGGGTTTGTCGTACAGGCAGGTAGAGCATGTGGGTGAAACTGTGGGTGACTTGATCGCCATACTTATTTTTAATGGGCACCACCCGTAACAGAGGTGTGTTGATATCGCCCATGATGTGGTTGTCCACCACGTCCGAGTAGACGTAGAGTCCGTACATACCCGACTTCATATCCATCGGGATCTCGCCTTGGTGTTCGGTGGGACCAGCGAACGTCTGTAGATCGAAACCCAGCATTTGCTGTAGCATAGGACTCAGTACGACACTCGCGTTGGTGGTGACGATAAGCTCTGCCTTGTCGTTGTGTGCGTTGTAATCGAAGTTCACGTGATTCTTGAAGGGATAGGCTTTGATGGGTCTTGAAGTATTTGTGACCTCCCGTAGAGCCTTATAATGCAACAGTCTTGACAGCCCACCCATGAACTCCTTGGGAGTATCGTATTGGCCTTCAGGGAGAGTGAGTCGGGTGTCTTTTCCTTCGTAGGTCACCTCGTACCACACTTCATTGGCTCGCACGTTGTACCACGAGTAAGGGTACTGAATATCCACCAGTCCACATTCCCACCGGCCAGGTAAATGCAACGGTTGTGGTAATTGAGTCACATACTTGGCCACGGTGTTGTCAGGAAACACATCCAGCGAACTGTTACTGGGTAGGGTGAGGTAAAACATGGCGACTGAGCTGTCCTGCTGCTGCTGTTGGTTTTAATAGGTGTTCCAGACCTTGGGTGGTTGTGTCCGGCGTCGTGTTCGTCGCGTTGACTTGCTACGTGTCACGGCTCTGGAAATGTGCGGTGTCCTGATCAAGGGTGGTTTTTTAAAGGTCTGAAAAGAAGGTGCCCGTTGTGGTGGTGGTGGAGTTTTGGGGGGTGACTCCGGTTCCCATTCGGATTCCCAAGGTTGTGGAATCTGTCGTGGTGCACGACTCGGCGATTGCTGGGTTTGCTGCATAAAGGCCCAGCGGTGGGGGTTCCCCACCAATTCCTGTGGTACATGCATGTCTTTCAAGCCTTGAGCGAAGACCTCCCATCCTCGAGGATCCGTGTGCGATCTGCGTTTACGCATCAGGTCATTCACTAAATCCGTCATGTGGGTGCCGGGGACCACCTGATTCTGTACCAGGAGTTCGCCTTTATCATTCCAAGTCATGTTAGGATTCTGTTTCATCCGTTGTAATACTAGGCCAGCTTGTTTCTTGAACGATGCAGGTACACTCTTCAGCACTTCGTCTTCGACCCACTGTGGGGCTGTGGGTGGTACCCCTGGTAATGGCGGCTGTTGGAGCGGTGCTGAGGTCGGCGGTGTGTCACGTGGTGGTGGTGGTGGTGCTGGGGTAGAGAGGGTTTTGTATTGGTCCATGAACGTCATGTACCGTTGAAGCGTCTCATTGTACCGTTGTACTTTCTCACTGTCGCTTAACCCCGGTCTCTGTAAGATCTGTTGCATCTCTCCATCGAGGGTGTTTATGGTCTTCACCGTAGGTGGCACAGGGTAGGGTGATTGGAGGTTTTGAAGCAACCGAGGTTCGACGAGGACCATTTTTTTCGTGTGGTTCATTGTCGGCCGAAGAGTCCACCCAATACTGGACCCAACACGGAAGCGGCCAACGGTGCTAAGATGGCCCCGAGAAAGCCGCCTTTCTGTAACACCTTTTTCTTTTGTGTTTGTGGGACCCGCTTATGGACTAGGGTTCGTAGACCTGTCTTATGCTTGGCCAACTTGGTCTTCTGAGCCGGAGTCAGTGGTACGTTGCCTTTTAACAGGTTGTACCCGATCTCGCACAGACAGCGTACAAGGTCAGGGTCCGCACCGCGTACAATGGTTCGGACCAACTCGGGTGGGGCCGTCTTCAATACACGGAGCGTGGGAGCGTGCTTCCGTACTCGCGCAGACATCATGTACAACTAATGCTAGAACCCACAACTCTGCTCTTTTTATCTACTTCAGAGACAAAAAATCAACCCTGCTGTGGTATTCATTCTTTTTATTATCCCCATCATCAAAACACACACACACACCCCAGCTGGGGGAGCCACTGTGGGTGTGTTTACATTATTTTTGCAAGTACACGTGGTGGGTCTCTCCGGGAAAGATGCCGGTCCGTAGTCGAAGGTGGTCGGGGGTGGCTTGCTTGAGGTCGAAGAGCATATACCCGTGCTGAGGGTTGTGGCATCTTTAAAGGCTTCCAACGCAAACGGTGTGCGGCCGGGATATATCTGTCTCGCCAGGTGCAGCAGTTGAGTGGTATCTCTCGGGTTTTTGAAGACCACCAGGTAGTGGGCATTTAAGCTGATGTTCCGATGTTCTTTGTTTTTACTGAACAGATTCTGCACAATGTAGATGATGCTGAGCCGTCGATGGTGGCTGCCTTTGGTAAAGAGTTGGGTGACCCGCGCATCCGTCTCCGCCATGAGATCATCCAGAACCACCAAGGTGTCGGGTTCCAAATCGGCCAGGTTAGGGTAGGCCTTCCACGAACGTGATGTGGGGCATTGCTGCATACGCTTCCTGCCATTCTCCGTAACACCACACGACTCTGGCAATGGGTGGAGTGATCATGCTGTCGGCGTGTTCGAGGAGCTTCCGGACGAAGTGCGTTTTGCCGGAACCCGTCGGTCCTGCGATGAGACACGTGAAGGGATGCTGCCAACGGGGATCCATGGTTCGAGGTGCTCTTGTAAATTTGGTACGAGTGAACTGGAGTGGTGGTGGGTACAACGTCGGTCGTCGTTGTCTGTTCACGTTCAGGGATGATGATGGTGGTGATGGGTACAACGTGGGTCGCCGTTGTCGGTTCACTGTGAGGGATGAAATCCGGTGGGTCTTGAGACGTAGTAGGTGTACTTGGTGTAAGTGTAGAGCTTACACTCGACGTGGCTTGTACACGGGGTGTGGTGGTGACTGGGCTCGATACGACTGGTGCTCTCTATAGACCCGTTTCACTGATTTCACTGATGGCTGGTGTTCTCAGTTGGTTAAGTAACGTACTGACATAGGCTACGTCGTAAAACACACCTCCGTACAACACACTCAGCAGGGTTAGCACTATCACCCCAAAGCCTACTTGCGCTTTTCGCGTTTTGGAAGACGCTGTGTTCAGAGACGGTTGCACCGTGTTCATGGTCGGACGTGGAATGTAGGAGGACGGCAGTGGTGTCTGGCTTTATAGTCGTTTCACCTGGTTGGCAGCGACCCAGGAATTGAAGGAACTGGGTCAGCCTTGCCATTTGACGAAATGAAACAGTTTGCCACGTCGACGTTCCGTTTTCAAAATCTGCTCCACCGTGTAGTAGTCTTGCTGTGTTTTTACGACAGGCTGTAATTCCGTCTGGTAAAACGTGCCTAGCAACGGTTCCCCTTGAAGATCTTCCAGTTCATAGACTCGCCGCTGTCGGGGTAGGCGCCGTTTAATCAGGAAGTGCTCATCGCCCCAGTTGGGCAAGTAACTTTTCTCGAACTTGCCCTTGACTTTACTGATCCGTACAGGGTCCCCGACCTTGAACATCGCCTTCGGTGCTCGTTGCGATGGCATGGGGTACAAGACACGCCGGACTTGGGCTTCATTGCGTTGGGCCACGGTAATGGGGGCTCTCTGTATACTTCGATGATAGGCTCGATTGTAACCCCTCACCAGTTTCGGTAGAACATCGATGTACCGCCTTGTATTCTTATAGGTGAAATATTTATACATGCGGCCTTTAAATGTCCTGTTGAACCTTTCCACCAAGGACGCCTTGGTCTCGTTGTACGTATGGAAGAAGAAGACCTGTTTCTTGAGAAAGGCTTGGAACGGTCTGTTGAGGAATTCCGTGCCTTCGTCGGTTTGCAAATACAAAGGTTTGCGCCCGGTCTTGAAGATGTCTTTGAACGCCGCTATGAGATTTGCCCCCGTTTTCGTCCGGATGGGTACCACCCACGCATACTTGGATAGAATATCGATGCACGTCAAGATATACCGATTCCCATCGTTGTGTTTGGCAAGGCGCTCATATCGACCAAATCCGCTTGCCACTGGGCATCTATTCCTCCCACGATGACCCGGTTCCGTAGAAAATGGCGACGGACAGCTCGATGTAAGGTATAGGTGTCTTGTTTTCTTAACCAATCTCTGACTTGGGCACGTTGTATCCCCTGGGGTTTGGCCGCTCGATAGAGAGCCGACAAGGCACTATAGGCCGCCGGACTGTCGGGGCTGTAGTATAAGTTATCCAACACCTTCTCCCAGCGCTTCATGGTGACAAATGATGATGGACCCTGGCTCTATCGTTTATTTATAACGGGTGTATCTTGGGCCGGAGTTTCTTTCTGATTTTCTTCGTGGGCTTCCACAGTGGCCATGGTAAATGACCAGTCCAACTCGTCTGATGACCACTTGATAAGCACTTCATCCACATCTACCACGGCATCTTCCAATGCAGACCATAGATCAGGGTGAAAGGTAAAATGCACTGTACCCCCATCTAGCCGAGCCAATTGAGCAAAGAAAGGGCCGCGTCGGATGTACACATCGTGACACAAGTGGATGAGGTCGCCGTCCAGTTCACCAGACAACACCCGTTTGAATTTGGTCCAGCCCTCCCGGGACAGACGAATGTGAGCCGGGCACGGTTGTGTAGGGTCCGTGTCTCCCACCACCTCCTCCATGATATCGACCTTATCCGCATACACGTGTAGGAAAACCTCGGGGGTCAAGCTGAAATACGCCAGTACTATATGCTCCGTCATGGTCAGTACGTGAATGGTACCAGATTTCACTGTCTCTCGTATTTATAGGGAGAACCCCGTGAGATCAAAGGATCAGGTGGTCATGTCATTGGGCTGACTGAGTCTAGCTGGGTAATCAATGGCATCGTCGTCGGGTTCATGTAGTTGTTCATGGGGTTCAGCCAGCGCGTCCTCAATAGCACGAGCCCACGCCAACTGGTCTGATGATCGCTCGTCCGGTGTAAACAGCTGGTCCACAATAGGCACCACTTTCTCCAAGGCTGACCACAGATCGGGGTCTAGGGTGAAGCCTCGTGTAGGGTCTTGGTAGCGGCCCAGGCGTAGGAAGAGGGAGGTACGGTATACGTAGATGGCATTGTCTATGTGGATGAGGTTTCCGTCGAGCTCGCCGCTCAACACCCGTTTAAATTTGGTCCAGCCGTCACGAGGTAGTGTCACCGTATTCGATACGGTCTCAGCGGGCGCCCAGCAAATAGCTCCACGGTCTTCCACCAGGGTGACTTTATCTTCATAGACGTA
>JAVTVY010044355.1:0-20079 GCA_036873755.1 Hanleya hanleyi | reverse complement strand
TACAAAAAGGACAAATTGCTCGATCGTGCTAATTCAACCTTTTCATGGCCACTTCAAATTTCATTCACCCTTTGATATACAAAAATGGATTACAGAGACAGTGATCAGCTCTTCGCGGCTATCAAACCAGGCCAGTGTAGCATTGGCACTGTCTGCCCCAGATAATATATCCGCGATGTTTTTGGCGATATTTCGGAGCGATAAAAAAATATTAGATGGGAGATTTGTGGGTTATTTGTTGATGCACAACGTCAAGCTTGCATGTTATAACATTAGCAGATCAACGTCATTGTGGACCCAAAGTAACATGGTAGGTATCGGTGATCGACAATTCTCAACAGATTTTAATGAGATATGTCATGGCACAAGTAAACCTATCCTCGCTAAAACCAGGGGTATCTCTATACTAGATATAGCCCCTGGTACGCTTGGGCAATGTATCGTGTTCAACGTAAAGCAACATCGTGGATATATTGACCATTCAGATCACTTGTGTATCCATCAGTGTATCGATTCCACCTCACCTCACTGAAGAGCTTGAATTGAGTGAAATAACGCACAGATGTCTATAAAATTTCACTGATCTATCCATTAATATTTTATTGTTATGCAGGCTTGGATTAAATAGTTTGCGAATAGTTTAGCACAGAAAGTAAAACCCTAATGTATTTAACCATCAGCGCAGTTTTTTCTAGGTCACGTAACTGGAATGTGGGCGGAACGTGGTCTGCTATGCAAGCTGGTCAAGGGTTCACCTTTGGCTCGCAAATAGAAACCTTGACGTTGTGAAGATGAAGTAAACCTTGCTGCCCCAAAACAACCCATGATGCAATGCATAACACAGCCCTTCTCAGATGTTTACATCAGAAAAGGTAGTGACCAATGACATGCATGGAAGTTTGTTATGGGGCAGCAAGGTTGACTTGGGTCAGATACGGGAAAAAATTTGTATTTTTTAGTTGTGTGAAGTTTCAATGTTGTACGATAAATTCTAAATTGTCTCCGAAATATTGACAGATAATATATTATCTGGGACAGACACTGAGACAGTACATAAGTTTCTGCACCTAGTTATAGATACTTACAGGTACATACTTGCAAATCATTGCCTGTTGTTGTTGTTGTTGTTGTCAGCTGGTTGTTGTTGAATGTTGTTTGGGTATGGTGCTATAATCCCGAAATGCTGTTTGTTCTCTTTTGCTTGAGAAAGTAGACGACGCGCGGTGTTCGATCGAGCAATACCGTACGTGTTGTCCGACTCGGCTCGATCGCACAGGTCCGTCGTCTTCCACCGCCCACCCGTACATGTTGTACACAGCTCCCAGTTCCGTTGTTATTTTTCAATTTGTTGTTGTTGTTGTCCAAACAACATTTCTTTCGGGTTCTTTCTTCTTCATTTTTGTCGTCTACGGTATCAATATGCCTTGTAGTTCTACATCTGAACGACCGTACATTAAGAATTTGACACACAAACGCAACTTGGCTGATTGGAACACAAGAATATAAACTTTTCTGCTAAACGGAGTGCCACGTTCAGACTAAAACTTCACAAAAATCCCCGGTACAGCAAAACGCAAAAGTAGCCTGGTTCCCTGGCAAAATTGTATATGTAAGTAATGCAACAATAATTTAGGGTACCAGACTAGTCAAAATCGACTCCAAACAAAAGATCGGCTGTTCTGTCAATTACGGTGTCGTAACAGCCACCCGCGCAACAGGTTTTTTTTCAACCCACTGAGGCCTAGCAGGTTTTTCGTATAAAAATCTCAACTGATACTTGAGATAAATTTCTACAACTTGGCGAAGTAAAAGATAGTTCATCTGTTTAAATTATATGTTAAATTGGGAGCTAAACTATTCTCTATGGGAAGTTTTTTTGTCATTTACTTCTGTGTTAAACTTAGGCTTTTCAGAGGGAGGAAAATCCTCCAGTGACGTCATTGTAGTAACACAATCGATTTGTTATCGTTTTCTCTCTCCCTCTCGATTTAGTGGTTATGAGAATTAATAAAAAAATAAAATAAAATAAATTTGCTTCTTAATTCATAGAAATCAAGGTTCGAATTTTTTTTAAAACTATGATTCTTAGATTTGCCCTGCTTGACAGAAATGGAAATGACTTCACTTGTGTCAAAGCTGAGAGACACAAATGCAGGAAAAGTGAAAAAACACACAAAAAAACACCCCAAAAAATTGAAAAAAAACACAAAAAAACAACAAAACTATCATAATTTATTGAAATATATACTTAGGCATCTACCACCAAGTATCCCTCAAGCCAGGGAACTGTGCTTCTTATGAGTCGTCTTTCATGAAAGTGTCCCCAAACATAGGTGAACAATGGTCTGTCTGGGTACAAGAATGATTCTGGATGAAAGGTTTTTCAGTACGGTTACCGGTATGTAAAAGCAGAAACAATATTCTTATACGAAATACTGACCTAGGTTTACACATGTTTTTTTTGCAAACTGTGATTTGAACCTGTCAAAATGTACAATACTGTCCAGTGGAACAAATGTTAATGTTGAGAAATGCGTCGCACGTCCAATTTGTTGAAAATGAACATGTTGATAAGGTACAAGAAGGTACCGGTACATATATTTGGCTAGAGTAAATGTCTAAGTCTAGGAGGTATCAACAAGGTACACCCCTAGTTGATGTAAAATTAACCAAGTTCATAAGGTACCAAGAAGGTACAGGGCATTGGCTTGAATGAAATTTCAAGTCTGAGAGGTACCATCAAGGTACAGTTCAATTTGATGAAAATTAATCTAAGTAGATAAGGCACCATGGAGGTACTGGTAGAGACTTTGCCAGGTACTGATCAGGTATATACCTTCTCAAGGCACACCTACTGACCCTCAAGAGGTACTGTTGAGGTATATACCTATTGAAGGTACAATAAGTCAACTCGGCTACAAGGTATCGTTAAGATACACTCTAAAATTAAGGTATAATTAAGGCACATCTAAGATACCAGACAGGTATATACCTCTTAAAGGCATATACCTTGCTACTGTGAGGGGTGTTTTAATATTCTGACGATCCAGCAGAGCAAAAAAATAATTGTTACACATACATAATTTCGTCTTAGGGCAGCGGAAAGTTGTAACTATGAATTGAAAAGTTATACGGTTGAACTTGTCTTATATCAAGGCCTTTATTAAGGAAATGACCCTCAACAAGTGGTGACGCTTGCTTTCCCAAGTGATAATGCATGTGCCAATATGTTGTGTTTTTTTGTGGGTTTTTTTGCAGTTACTTCCTCAATTATTGTTCGCTGAACTTTTGGCAGTGATTATTTTTTTTCAGTTTTCGAGTCGGTTTATATATTAATATAACTGATTATTGTTCGTAAATATCTGGGTCGTTCATGAAAATACTAATGGTAACCGTATGAGAATATGAACCAAATTTCCCATTAGACTGGCCTCGCCTGTCTGACAAAGAGTTGGGGAATACCTGAGCATTACGTCACAATTTACCGGTCGGCTCGGAGCGAGACAACAGAGCAACAGAGAGCGACTCTGAAGGGAAAAATATCCATCTAAAGCGAACACATCCTTTTACCTTTCAAATCTCTCGCTGCTACATGTATGATAATTTATTATGGATTGGGAAATAATTCTATAAGCTGAACTTTATTCATTCAAGATTTAACATGTTCAACACTCCTCATTTATTTCAGAATAGAATAAAATAGAATAGATCTTTTACTGTACACTTTTTATCCCGAAGGAAACACGAAAACATAAAACAACAATACAAGACAGAACGTTTCTGTACGGATTGCTATATGTGCCTGGGAGTTATTCCCCTTGTTTAGCATTAGTTTGACGTATGTTATTCTGTAACCTGTATCTTCTGGTAATAAAGGGTTTATACTTGGTGTACGAACGCACAAGACAAAGCCTACAATAGTCTGTCTGAGCTCAACAATGCGTCTAGACGTGACCCTTTTCAGCTGCACAAAAGCCTCAACAAAAGCCTCAACAATGCGTTCTTACACCAAGTATCGACCTAATAAAGCTACGGTGTACAAACTTGGCGACTATGGGCATGGCCAGCTCGTCTCCTGTATATATCACAGCGAGTTAGCGCCATCACCTCATTTCATGAACAATTTAGGGTGATGAACATTGAGTGTATGGTTTAGTTTTTGGTTAAGTTCATCGCACTTTGTAATTATTTTATTAAACAGCGATGACCATGCCTCATCGCCCTGAAATGGTGATTTTTCTCGTTATGTTCTGTCAGGTATAACTGGATTGATCCCCATAAACGAACCAAATCCTACTTTATTTAAACTTGGTCGAAGGAAATATATATATATATATTTTAAATAAGACCTATCGGAACCGGACACTGCATGTCTCCAACCCATATGATATAATTCCGGGGTTTGATTCCACTAATGAAAATGGTGGAAGAAATGCCGGAGTACTGACAAGAAGTCATATTCTGATTGCATATCTAAACACATCGCAAGAACAAAAGAAATCTCTGTGATGATTTGTATCTCAGACATCTTGAATGACATGATCACGCAGCCCATAGCACCGACTTGAGCTGTAGTAGATACAAATATCCAAGAGCAATGATATAAATGCCTGATGTAAAATAATGGGAGACTACTCAAACACTACAATGCGATAGGTGTGTCTAAGTGTGATTACCTCCCGTATTATCCGGATCATATATCGCCCACTTCCCAGGGCGCAGGGGCGCATGCTTCATTTCATAGGCTCACCTCAATTTATCAGTGTCGTCAACAGAAGGAGTTAAGACCCTGGCATGCCCAGATAATAGCCACGAATGTGAACATCGACGCACTACTTTTTTATTTGGATATTCGAAAAGAATGGATTAAAATTGTTTCCGGATTCTCAGTCGACAGTTATTAAAAAAAATTAAACTATGAATAAAGTATGAGGAGAATTGTCTCTCTTTTACACTATGAGCAAATCCCACCAGCTGTAACGTCGTCTGCCCACACTTTTCTGCATTGGACCACTTCCACACAGATATCGTGTTCAGAATGCTTATCGTAATCTCCATGTATGATGCCAGAGGATGTGTGAGACATGTCCGCACAGCTGTTGATAGTTCAACAATATTGGGTAATCTGGTGATTATTAAAACCAAAGGTGACGATTGTTACTTTTTGAGCAAGTCTGTTTGACATAGGTTATGCCGTTGATACAGAGAGTGATGGCCACCTCGGCTCCAGAACGACTTAATGCACCCTAGGGGCTGACAGCTTTAGCATATCCCATGTAATCATTTGGACCCCTTGCAGCACTATTAGAGCTGTTGTATTCGGTAGCTCACGAGACAAAAATTGAGGTGAAAGACGAAACAATGTATTCTCCATTATATGCCCAAGATGAAGACATTGCATGACCGACGGCAACAGAAAAGAGCCACTAGTCTTCGCTGTTTTGAGGAACACGTTTAGACATGTTGTGCTGGGTAAGACAAGGGACATCCCCTGAAATTATAGTGAGGTGGCTTAGGGCCATATTTTGGGGCGATCGTGACACGCTGGACCAAAGCACCAAATTTGGCACACTCATCACTTGAGGCATATAGAACAATATCAGAAGGGGTGCCCTTTGCTGTGGGCTGTGTGATGCCCTCTGGCCCCCAAAAGGGCATCTGAGAGGCAATATTGTTATTTGAAGAATAGTTAGCCTAGAAACAGCTTCGTTATTTTCGTTATCCTTCAGGCTGGGAAGCTGAAACTTGCCACATTGTATCACAGATTCATGCGCTACCGGAAAATGTCCAAGGCCATGATGACATCACAGCGACATCATATTCCCAAAATAAGTCATTTTGCGGACGATTTTTGGGACCGATTTTCCCCATTTTTTATTTGTGGAATTTTCTTCACTAAAACTGCCTGGTAAATTAGTAAATAATCATCTCATTTGAGATAAAATACTTTTGAGCACTTTTACGAAGAACAACACATTAATTTTGAAGGAATACGATGAAAACAGAACTTTCTGGTACACCCTAACGTTATCCATTATGAATTTACTCATGAAGCTGTGCTCCGAGTTTTATGCAACAGGCTCAAAAATAACATTATATTATAAGCTATAACTGCTCTGAGTTACAGCCCTCGACGTTTCTTCATTTTGGAGTATCAGAGAAAAGTTTTTTGTGAAGGGAGAGCCGGGTGGCTGAAACCACCTATACCAATTAGGTTTACATAATCGCATGTGTAAAAGGAAACAATCGCCCCTTATCCTTGTAAAAATTGAAAATTCAGCTTTTCATCTCGTAAAATGGGGGAAAAAGATGGAAATGTCCAAGACTGGAGAGTTTTTTAGGGTATTCTAGCATTTATCAGATTCACCCCATGTTGAGGCGTTTACTTCATCAGACGTCCTCGATGCTCATCCATTAAAATCCGATTAGTTATTTGTTTTGAGTTGATCTTTCATCACAGCTCACGAGCTAGCGTATCTAATTCCGCTTATAGCGTTGCTAGGGGCCGTGGGATATTAACAGCTGCACTAAAAGCACGGCTGAGATACTAAGGCTACGACCGAGAATCCACCGTATTCTCGGGTCTGCAGGTGAGGTGCCAAGGGAAGCTTTCCTGTTATATGGTTGCTTTTTAGTCGCCAGACGTCAATTTTCCCCACTTCTTGCATATTGCTCTAATTTCAATCTTTCTACTTTTAAGTTCGAGAGAAGAATAGCTGAATTAAGAAGTGTTACATGGGCCGGGGACTTGTGTTTAGTTCTATACGTCTCTGTTTGTATATTTGTGGCCGCCGAAAAAAGCCAAAATTATTGGACGAAATGGTACGAACCTTCATCTGAAGAGTGTTGGAGTCAGTGAGGGTGAAACTGAAAAGAACAATCCCAAAAGGGGCATCTAACGCTTGTCGGAGGCCGGGATTTTTTATTGGAAGGCCATCAAATTACGTCAGGATAGCTAACAGAGCTGTATGGCCAGAAAATTAAAGGGAGTCTAAAACCAAGAAGGAATCAAAAGAACATTTAACGCCCAATGGAGACCGAGAACATGCAACATACAAGTAAGGGTGAGTGAGTGAATAGAATTTAGCGTAGCTTTCAACAATATCTCAGCTATATCGCGTCGAACCAACTACAAGCACCACCCAGCCAAGTTGCGTTCCTGTTACTTCAAAGAAGAAATCTTTGAAGCAGCATGGAACCAGACACCCTCCATCCACCCTATAAAACACCGAGGACAGCACACACGACACAGACAGGACGCTTACATGGTGCAATAAAGACAAGTGATATTACAGTGCTAGACATCACATTATCAAGTTCCTGTTGCTTCTCAGCAAAATGCTTGGGAGCAACAGGAACCTGTACCAACCCAATCACCCGCGCAACATACAAGTAACATGTTGTAGCACTTGTCTATATATTATCATTGAATGGACACAGCTTTCGTCGAATGTTCATGGAACTTTGTCAAGATAGCTGTGGGAATACCAAGTGTGAAAATAGAGGCCCGCAATATTGGGGGTTTTTTTGGTCAAAAACCTGTCAAACATGCGCAGGAAAACTATATGGATCTCAGAGAGTGAATAGACACAGAAAAAGGATCGGAAATTGCATTTAACGCCCATTGAGGGACAGGAACATGAAATTAACATTAAAATAACACGTTGACTTCTATTCGTCGCTATTGACATGACCGAGAGTGCTTAGGACGATTTCAGGTTTAGAGGCAGATTGGGGGAGGGATCTGAAACTACACCTTATTCCCACTGGGTGACAATACCATTATATTTACACATTTACATGTGCATGTTTCAGGACACGTGCACTACTCCAATTATATGCCGGTTCTGCAGGCACACCCACTAGTAAAATGATACTGAATAGGGAGGATCCTGCGTCAATTGTTACTGTTGGATTCACCTTCAGCCCCTCCCTCCCCCCCCCCTCCGCTCTTCCCAATAAAATTTTCTCTGATGCTCGGAAGTGTTGAGAGCTGGCACCTTGTGTCCATATAGCAAATCATATTAGGGCCATTTAATTCTCGGAGAAGAGCATCATGGGTAAATTCAAAATGGATGGCAGTTGTGTTTTTGTCGTATTTTCTTCCAAATTGGTGTATTTTGTCTACGTGAAAGTGCATAATAATATTTTATTTTATATCAGATGATTATTTACTGATTTACAAGGCAATTTGAGCGAAGAAAATGGCACAAATACAAAATTTGAAAAATCGACCAGAAAAATCGTCAATAAAATGGCTTATTTTTATAATATGACGTCACTGTGACATCATCATAGAGGCCATCTTCAATTTTGTTACATTTTATTGTAGCGCTGGAACCAAAGATATAATGTGGCAAGTTTCAGCTTAATTCCTAGCCTCAAGGATAACGAAAATCATGAAGCTATTGGGAATCCAACTATTTTTTCAATGATAATATTTCCCCTTAGATGCCCTTTTGTGGGCCAGGGGGCGTCACACGGCCCAGAGCAATGGGCACCCCTTCTGATATTGTTCTGTATGCCTCAAGTGATGGATGTGCCAAGTTTGGTGCTTTGGTCCAGCGTGTCACGATCTTTTTGCTAAGCCACCTCACTATTACAGATGAAGTTCGATCATGACCTCTTCCGTTATGCTGACAACTGCGTAACCGAATAAAAATGGGGGAAAACGACTGACACCACGCGCCAAGCCATAGTTTGCTATCAGTATTACATAAATGATCGGTTGTCTTTAATTGTTTAGGAAATATCACCAAGACAATTCAACCTGCTTTAGGCCTACTATTATGGTAAAACCATGTCGCTACAATGAGTTTTACTGTGTCACAGACAACAAAATGAGTTCTGTTACTTGATGAATGTGCATTTTTCGACAAAGCCGAAACTTGTTGTTTGCTTATTGTTATTATGTCACCATGGTTAACTATTCAACGGATATTGACTTACAACTGCCAATCCCGAACAAATTGTGTTGCCTTTGGCCATTGTTGGCAAAGGCAAAATAGTTACAGCCAACATGCTGACGAATGGGAAATGCCCGCCTTTATTTTATCGTTGTATGTCAACATGTTAGACCGTCAATCAAAAAGCCGATAGTTCGGGGCTTCAAGGGTTTTGATGAGACCTATTGCACTTTCCGGTTTTTCAAAATAAATCCACCAAAGGCGTCCATTCTAACACGCAGTATGATCATTTTCCCCCAGATATGAGTGACCAAAAGAAGAAATGTGTTCCCAAAAGGTAGAATTGCGTGAACGATTTCTGTGTGTCGGGTACGGTTTGGGTCACACTTGGATTGCAGAAAGCAAAAAAAGACACCTTGTCACACCTGTTTCACATGTGCGGAAGGACGATTCTGCTAGATTGTTGTCCAAAAGGCATGTTAGTATCAGGGTTCTTAGCATGTTGATCTTCCAGTCTCGGATCTTCCATCTACTGGTGGAGAGCTGAGTTTCTAGAGCTGGTGAGATCAACCTAACTGTTAACAATGAAGTAGTTCGCCAGACCGATTGTTTTAAATATCTAGGCTTATACTTTGACCCATTGTTAAATTGGAAATCTCATGTCGAGAAAATGTGTAACAAAGTATCGTCACGACTAGGAGTGTTACAGAGAATCAGACGTTATGTGAGTGATGAAACGGCTAAGAAAATATTTCAAGCTACTATCCAGCCTGTAATTGATAACGTCGATGTCGTTTGGGACAATGGTACCAAATGTAATGTAACCCGGGTCCAAAAATTAATCTGTAGAGCTGGTAGAATCATATTGCAAGTTAAACCCAGAACGCCGAGTGAACATGTTTTAAGCACTTTAAATTGGAGTTGCCTTACCAACAGAATTAATTACCACAAAGCTTGCATGATGTATAAATGTTTAAATGGATTAGTACCACAATATCTCACTAATAGGTATACTTATGTGAATGAAGTTCACAGATATGGAACAAGAGGAAGAGATAATGTACTTTTACCTCGTTCCAATACGACATTTTTAGATAAATCTTTTAAATATTCTGCTGCCAAAATCTGGAATGTTTTACCATTAGATGTCCGCCATGCCACAACTTATGACAAATTCAAACGTTTTTATCGGAGGCAGTTGCTTAATCCATGATGAAATAGATCGATTTTAAGAGTGACAAGTTTTTAGCATTGTACTTTTAGTTTAGTTTTAGTCTGTTTTTTGACTTTGTCGTTTTTAGTTCGATTCATGTAAAGTTTAGTTTTAGTCTGTTTTTTGCCTTTGTCTTTTTTAGTTCGATTCATGTAAATTTTATTTTGATTGTTAATTTATTATTGTTAATTAGTCATGTATCTGTGTATGATAGAGGGCTCCTTGGGAGAGCAGCCGTTAAGGTTGAAAGGACCACCCTCTATAAATAAGTTGAATAAATAAATAAAAAATAAAAAAATCATTGGTCGGGGCATCTCCCTGAACTTCTTGGTTGGACATCGTGTTTTCTTAATCTACTCTCCCTGATCACTGTTTGTTCGAATACTGCTAATAAGTATATCTCTGGTTGTCCTCTCTCCAAATCCCACTTCTGACATCAATGCGACGGGTACGGGTTTGAGTCACACTTGGATTTCAAAAAGCGTCATGGGCTAGTTAACTTCAGTACAGATATGGTAACACACTGTGGCAAACATTATTCATTATCTCAAACAGTATCGAACAATTCCGAACAGTGACAGTGACCAGTGGAGTGAGATACAACACATATCACGAATCGTTAGATTCTTGGTATGTGCTTTAGAATAGGTTAACCGAAGGCTATACTGTGACTCTGTCAGTATGTCGGCACCTCTTTCCACTTCCCTTATATGTGCTGTAATTATCGGCTAACAGCAAAACCTGATTTGAGTTTTACAAACTTCGCAGAACGGTGGGCGGAAACGCCTAAATAAGACAGAAAAGGAGAGATAAAAATTTCTATGCCTGTCCCACACACCCCTCAATGAAGTGCATCATGTCCTCATGATGCTAAACAGAATAAATAAATATATTTACAATATAGTAGTGATTTTACAAAGGAATAATAAGTTATTTTGTACTAATTGCTTGGTTAACTCAATGAGTTCAGTTGCCCAATCAGGGGCATCATTACTTGGGTGATTCCCTTGATCCACAGACAGCTATTTCATCAGTACTTTTGCCCATTTTTCTCACTTTCATCTAATGCAATATTTTCGAGGTTGGTGAATGACATATCTGGGTCTGTCTCACACACGACGTTACAGTAAACGCTGAAAAGAGGTGAGATGGACGCCTTCCGCAAACTAGTACATCAACAGTTTTTCGCGCTCATCCCCAACACGGCTTTTATGTAGGATGCATACCAGAGCATACGCAGAAGCAGTGATACTTCCAGAAGACGACTGATTCCGGTTGTAAATTCACGCATTGTCTGCGGCTGTGTTGCACGAGAGCCAAACATTCGATTCAATGTCTCGAATATGCCTTCAAGAGTTTTAGAGACATATTGATGAATCTCATCCTCAGCCACACGCAATAAATCATCCCTGGCGTACAGGACTGCAGCCTGCCCAGCCCATTGCTGTGTGGCAAGGATCCTTGTTCTCTCTTCCCAGATGTTAGGATCTTCCTGTGTGTAGGAAGCTTCACAAGTGGGCTTGGTGGGAGAAGAACGATTCTGATTGGTTGTTGTCCAGCAGGCCTGTTAGCATCAGATTCCTTGCGTGAGGAAGTTCCAATCTCAGATCTTCCATCTGCATTGGCGGTGGCATCTCCCTGGGCTTCTTGGTTGGACATGGTGATTTCCCAATCTACTCTTCCAATGTAGTAGCCCTGGACTTAAATGGTTGGTCCAGACGCGCGCTAGTTTTCTGAGCAGGAAAACTCACAAGGTTCTCTCGTAGAAGAAAACGGGAATGATGTTCCATTTGTGTTTGAAGAATGGGCACGTGAATGTGGAATCAATAGAACTACAGCGGGCATTATGTATGGAAGACGGTAGCGGCCACTCGCCTTCTCGCATACTCGCCCTGTATTTTGCTGACACGAGAATTCGAGAACGCAAGGCGAGAACTGGAGAACCTGAGGCGAGAAGTCGAGGCGAGAAGTCGAGATTGCGAGGCGAGAAGTCGAGAACGCGAGGCGAGAAGTCGAGAAGTCGAGACGAGAAGTCGAGATTGCGAGGCAAGAAGTCGAGAAAGATCTCGACTTATCTTCGTTACAGGCTCTGAAACAATTGCAGTCGGAAGATGTCAGATCCTTAGGATTAACACTCGGACAATTCAAACTTTTTCAAAGTGGTATTCAAGATTTGCAATAGCTGACACTACTCTATTTGGTGACTGTTTGTTTAAATACTGCTAATAATTATAACACGGATTGTCCTCCCTGCAAAACCTACTTCCCGACACCAATATGACGGGTACAGTTTGGGCCACACTTGGATTGCAGAAAGCAACAAAACACAACAATCACGAACAGTGACAGTTGCCAGGGAATTGATATTATCTGCTAATAGCATAACCTCGTTCTGCTGGACCAGCACATCATGGGCATATGGTTTGTCATAATTAATAGAGCTTCGCGTCATATCATGTAAATGACGGAACTTTGGTGTAGTATTTAACTTGAAATGTGAAGATGGATAATTCTACACTGTTATTGAATTGAATTTTCCCGCAGTAACGCAATACTAAAGGACAGACGCTGGAACAATCTCAGTAAACTCAGATATTATTTCCTTGATTTACCATCTTGGTTTACCTAGACTGACGCTGAACACGCCTCACTGAGCAGCATGTAAGCTTCTCGTGGCGATATGTAGTCCATTTCTTTCTTTGCTTATATTTTAGGAAATATTTGTAACTATGATGATAAAATTGGCATATTTCCAACTTAAGAGGCGCAAAAAAGGTGACGGTAAATCCCCCTAAATAAATATATTGAAGTACTACTTGAAAACGAAGCATATCCAAAAAAATCTCATATTTTACCATGGAGTTTTTTAATGATATTTTTAAATCTAATGATAAATGGCATAATCTAACTTAAACGGTATGATATTTTTAAATCTAAAGAATAACGTGGATTTCAATACGAAATTAGAGTTCAGTCAAAAATTTGCACCCGGTATGCTATTTTAGAAACATTCACATGGTGAACTTTCAATTTCTTTTCTTTTTTACCGCATGTGTTATAAAATAATATTAGTCACAAAAAACTGGAGTCCTTCACAATGTCGATTTCTTTCAATAAGTGCCAAGATCGCTTGCTAAATATAGAAGATTACAACAAGTAGGCGAGCGACCGATCCTAGAAAAGGGCCTTATTTTTCGAGTTTAATGCATCCACCCTACACACACCTGGATCATACATCATTTTAAAGCCTATGGTCTCCACTTTTCAGATCTACCTGCAGTACTGTTGAAATGTGGTGCCGTTGCCATGGAAACGAGCTCCAAAAAAATCGTGTTAGATTTACCATTTTCCTCACTATTGGAACACATGATAATACGGATAACATAGATTCTTGGATGCAAAGGTTCAAATGATGATCCAAGCGCGAAACTTGACATGGCTAGTCTAATTAGGACACTTTTTCCAGAAATTAATGTTAGCTAACTGAAATCCAAGATGGCGGCTATTTTCCAAGATGGCCGCCGATGGGCCCTGCTAATACCTGATTTTGTCAGAGAAAGTGATGAAATTTTACGATTGGAATTATTTTGACCTTCACGTATATAATTTTAGAGAGGGGAAAGCAGATTCTGGTATCTTTATGTACTCTCAGATATATGTTCTAACATTCCTGAATCTCATGATGTCACTATTGAAGCGCTGTGCCATGATGTGACCAATTCGAGTTTGCAGTGTGTTATCATTGACTGGCGTTTTTGCATTAGTGATCCCATTTAGTTACGCATTATTTTGTCTATATAATGTCCTTTACTAAAAGATTATTTCCATAATTTGATGCATGAGTAGGCTGATCTTGGAACAATACTTCACCTTAAATTGTGTTTCGGTCTAATCTGTGCCACCTGTTGGCCATTTTGGAATTTCAACAACCTTTACTTATTAGGTTTAATATAAATACATGGGCTGTTCCTGTCTGTTGGTTGTTAGCAGAATGTTCCGAACTTACAAGGAGCTCATTTGGGATGAATTTGCTCACACTATTCACTGTACCCCAGAGGAACGTTGTACGGATTTAATTATTCAATGTGCCCAAATAGGACACATGTCGGAAACTGGACCCTGGATAATTTCACCTGGGTAATTAATCCCATGGAGTATTGTAACACTGGGTTATGGGAAATGTCATATCCATTGGGCTAACTTTCTGTTCGCCACCAAACATGGCAGGCTTACATACTGCGTCAAGGAGAATGATCAATTGGGGTTGATTTTCCACTATGCCCAATTGGAACCCACATCGAAAACTGGACCCAGGATAATGCCGCCTGAGTATTTTTCCTGAGAATTATATTCCCGCACTGAAACTTGGTGCAATTTCTTACTGGGTCACAGGGAATGTTCTGTTGGGTTTATTTTCACTTTTTTTAAATCGAGATCTACAGTTTCACATATTAATGCCGCTATTACAGAGGAAATGGGCATAAACGATCCAATTATTTACCCAACCCACACATATATATGGCAAAGTGACACAGATCTCAATAGATAGTACATTTCCCGGGATGCAGTAAACATACGTGTCAAGTTCCAACTTTAGCATGCTGCATGGGATGAATTACCCATGTGGCATTATCCAGGGTCCAGTTTTCGACTGGGGCCATAATTGGGCAAACTGAATAGTTAAGCCCGCCGAGACAATCCCCGGGATACAGTAAAGAGTGCGTGTCGTGGTTGGTCCCAAATACAACCCTTGTCAGTTCAAACAATCTGTTAACACACAAACAGACAGGAATAATCCGTATATATACATTGTATATTGATCTGTAGTGTGAAAATAGTTGAAATTACGAAACGGCGACCAAGTGGGGTGGATTAGGTCGCAAGACACTTCATTGTGAGGGCTACCTAGGAGCTTAGATATCTTCATTCATCAAATTATGGCAAGAATCTTTGAGTAAAGGACATTATATAGACATACTGACGAGTAGCTGAGACATACTTTCAGCAGAAGGGGATCGTTAATGCAAAAACTGTAATCACTGATAACACAATGCAAACTCGAATTGGCCACACCATGGCGCAACGCTTTTACATTTACATGACCAGTGCAGAAATGATAGAACCTATCGCTGAGAGTACTTGTAGATACCAGAATCAGTTTTCCCTTGGACAGAAACATATAAATGAACACAAAAATGATTCAAATCGCAAATCACTTTCTCTGGCTAAATAAGGTAATATGAAATAGGCAAAGCCTAGAAACGAACGAAGTATACTTCTTTTGTTCGCTTCTGACTTTGCCTTTTTCGTATCATTTTTTTTTTTTTTTTCGCAAACCATATAGGTCTGTATATAGTCACTGTTATATTACGGAAGCATAGAAGGGACATTGAAAATTATATACATATAGGCGCAGCCTAGTGCGAGTTCTTTTCATTTTCCTGGTCGTTTGTGGCTTGGTGATTTCTGGTGAAATACTGGCAACCCAAAAGTTTGGAATTGCTGTGGTTGTGGATGATGCGTTGAATATTTGATCAATCGGGAAACGTATTGTTCTTTCTCTGACATAGCAGACTGCCTATACCATATGTTTCACACATTTCAAGGTCCGAAAATATGAATTATTTTCAGTATAATCAAATACAGTCGATCAGAATTGATACTCTGGATCGGATCTGGGATAAAGTATGTTGATCGAATATATAAACCACAAAATATTGGGATGCTTCTTCATTATAAATTAATTTAAGGAATGAAACTGATAGAATTATTTTAATTTTATCCTTGAATGAAAAATTAAGAATGCCAAACTGTTCGAAGAGAGATATTACTATATAATGGACAGAAATATTGCGATGTTTATAGTTATATATAATCAAATTATTGTAAACAAATGAAAAACAAGCTTGATAGCTTATGAAGCCAGGACATTCCACCTTGAGGACATTTACCCCTGTAGACATTTCCCTAGATATTTCCTCCTTCAAACATTTCCCTCTGTGGACATTCCCCACTCCCCCTCCCCCCTTTTTTTTTTTTTTTGGTACTATAACTACAAATGTGTAACACACTGAAATATTTTAAGATACTTTTAACAAGATTTGTATGATTTAGTAAAATATTGTAATAGATATCTTGGGTTTTGCCATGAATTACTTTCTCTTCAACAGGGCACTATTTTGACACGCATAATTCATCTCAGCATATCTGTGCTAATAAACAATTCAATTGAATTGCGCAAGTGTATGTTACAAGTAGTATACAGTACCCGAATTGAACAAATAGCGCCTCACTGCGCATGCGCAGAACCTGTTTGTGACGTCACAGCACAAAAAATGTGGCGGTTTTGTGGCGGTATTGGGGTGGTGTGCGCATGCGTGATGTGTGGGAGGTGGGAAAAGATGGCCGCCAGTGGAAGATGTGGGAGGTGGGAAAAGATGGCCGCCAAGATGTGGGAGGTGGGAAAAGATGGCCGCCAATGATCATGTTCGGGCATGTTCGGGCATGTTCGGGCAAAAAAAAAGTTCCGGCAAAAAAAAAAAAAAAAAAAAATGTATTCATGCGCGGTGATGCGGTTTGGCCGTGGTTTTGGCGGTGATTCGGTCTCGGGAAAAAGCTTCCGCGGAGAAAAAGTAGTCCCTAGATAAAATGGTCCGATGGGGGCGAGTGAGGTATCAAAGTGAAGGTTAGGTGAAGGAGCATCTAATGGGCTGGGTGTGGGGTTGAAATATCGTCATTCTGCGCATGCGCGGCGGCCGAAGGGTATGAAAATAGCCTTTTTGAAGCTAGGGGAGCCCCTAGTGTACCGATGGGGTCGAGTTAGGTATCAAAGTGAAGCATTCATGAAGGGGCATCTAATGGGCTGGGTGTGGGGTTGACATATCGGCCTTCTGCGCATGCGCGGTGGCCGAAGGGTATGAAAATAGCCTTTTTGTAGCTAGGGGAGCCCCTAGTGGACCGATGGGGTCGAGTGAGGTATCAAAGTGAAGCATATGTGAAGGGGCATCTGATGGGCTGGGCGCGGGGTTGAACTAGCGGCATTCTGCGCATGCGCGGAGGCCCAAGGGTATGGAAATAGACGTTTTGGAGCTAGGGAAGCCCCTAATGGACCAATGGGGTCGAGTGAGGTATCGATATGAAGCATTCGTGAAGGGGCATCTGATGGGCTGGGTGTGGGGTTGAAATATCGGCATTCTGCGCATGCGCGGTGGCCCAAGAGTATGGAAATAGCGGTTTTGGAGCTAGGGGAGTCCCTAATGGGCCAATGGAGTCGTATGAGGTATCAAAGTGAAGCATTCGTGAAGGGGCATCTGATGGACTGGGCGTGGGGTTGAAATATCGGCATTTTGCGCATGCGCGGTGACCCAAGGGTATGGAAATAGACGTTTTGGAGCTAGGGGAGCCCCTAATGGTTCAATGGGGTCGAGTGAGGTATCAAAGTGAAGCATTCGTGAAGGGGCATCTGATGGGCTGGGTGTGGGGTTGAATTAGGGTGATTGTGCGCATGCGCGGTGGTCGAAGGGTATGAAAATAGCCTTTTTGGAGCTAGCAGCGCCCCTAATGGTCCAATGGGGTCGAGTGAGGTATCAAATTGAAGCTTACGTGAAGAGGCATCTAATGGACTGGGTGGGGGGTTGAATTAGGGTGATTCTGCGCATGCGCGGTGGCCGAAGGGTATGAAAATAACCTTTTTGGAGCTAGGAGAGCCCCTAGTGGCCCGATGGGGTGGAGTGAGGTATCAAATTGAAGCATTCATGAAGGGGTATTTGATGGCTGGGTGGGTGCATGTAAAATTTTTCCTGAAAAGAAAAATACGGAACACGGACTTTATCGAAAAACCTGGGAAAATGCCTATATGGGGTATGAGGGGTATATAGGTCGCCGGGCTTAACGGGGCTTGTCTATCAACAGAGTTATCTTCCCTAGTTCCAGGGTGGGTGTATGTAAAAATTTTCCTGAAAAAATACGGAATACGGACTTTATCCTAAATTACGGCAAAATGCCTATATGGGGTATGGGAGGTATAGGACCATCCTGGGAAACGTACTTCTATACATTTGCGGTAGGGTTATGAGGTCTCGTTTTACTCGTCTCGTCATTTAGAACATGATAGGAAGTGTCCCCGTGCGAATCGGTGAAATTTTTGAAAAAGTCACCGAACCCCATATAGTCCCATACTGAGGGTATAGGATCAATGTTTGTCCCCCTGGGAAACGTACTTCTATACATTTGCGGTAGGGTTGTGGGGTCTCGTTTTACTCGTCTCGTCATTTAGAACACGATAGGAAGTGTTGTGGAGCGAATCGGTGAAATTTTTGAAAAAAGTCACCAAGGCCTGGGTAGGCCCATAGGCCTATACTGCATGGCTATGGGTGTATAGGGCCATACGGGGTGGACATGTTGGAGTCTAGGTGAGTCCCTGGTGGTCCAATGGGGTCGAGTGAGGTCTTACTTTGAAGCTCTCGTGCAGCAGCATCCGACTGGGCTAATGGCTCGTCCGTGTTCAATAGTCTACGCATGCGCAGTCTGGCCGTAGTATAGAAAACAGGCATTTTGGGTGCTATGTAGGGGTGTGTTTGGGTTAGAGATGAGCTAATCACGGTTCGAATGGGTCGTGTGAGGTGTCAAAGTGAAGTTTGTGGGGTAGAGTCAGAATGGTGTGTTTTTGAATGCATGTCGCGTTAATCTGCGCATGCGCAGTTGGTTGTAGTAAGTAAAGTGGCCATTTTGGGGCAGTGAAGGAAGGTATTTGGGGTCGAGATGGGCTATTCACGGTTCGAATGCGTCGTGGAAGGTGTCATCTGGTAGTTCTCGGGGTGTACATTCCGATTTGAGGGATGTTCGCGTCATCTGTGACGTCATCGGTGACGTCATCGGTACGAGTAGTAGCGAAAGTGACCATTTTCGGGAAATACATGAAGGTATTTGGGGTCGAGATGGGCTATTCACGGTTCGAATGCGTCCTGGAAGGTGTCATCTTGTAGTTCTCGGGGTGTACATTCCGATTTAAGGGATGTCCGCGTCATCTGTGACATCATCAGTGACGTCATCAGTACGAGTAGTAGCGAAAGGGGACATTTGGGTGCTATGTAGCGGTGTGTTTGGGGTAGAGAGGCACCATCCTTGGTTCGAATGAGTCGTGGAGGGTGTCAAAGTGAAGCTTGTGTGGGGTAGAGTCAGAATGGCGTGTTTTTGAATGCAAATCGCGTCAATCTGCGCATGCGCAGTTGGTTGTAGTAAGTAAAGTGGCCATTTTGGGGCAGTACATGAAGGTGTTGGGGTAGAGAGGGACCATCCTTGGTCCGAATGCATCGTTTGAGGTGTCATTTTGTTGCTCTCGGGGTGTTCATTCCGATTTGAGGGATGTCCGCGTCAGCTGTGACGTCATCTGTGACGTCATCGGTACGAGTAGTAGCGAAAGTGGACATTTTCGGGCAGTACATGAAGGTATTTGGGGTCGAGATGGGCTATTCACGGTTCGAATGCGTCCTGCAAGGTGTCATCTTGTAGTTCTCGGGGTGTACATTCCGATTTGAGGGATGTCCGCGTCATCTGTGACGTCATTGATGACGTCATCGGTACGAGTAGTAGCGAAAGTGGACATTTTGTGGGTGCGTGGGGGTGAGTTTGGTGTAGATAGAGACTATCCTTAGTCCGAATGCGTCGTGTGAGGTGTCATTTTGTAGCTCTCGAGGTGTACATTCCGAGTTGAGGCATGTCCGAAGCATCTGTGACGTCATTGTTGACGTCATCAGTAGGAGTAGTAGCGAAAGTGGACATTTTGGGGCAGTGAAGGAAGGTATTCGGAGTAGAGAGGAACTATCCTTGGTCCGAATGCGTCCTGAGAGGTGTCATGTTGTAGCTCTCGGGGTGTACATTCCGAGTTGAGGGATATCCACAGCATCTGTGACGTCATTGGTGACGTCATCAGTACGAGTAGTAGCGAAAGTGAGCATTTTG